>JAVQKG010348461.1:0-13299 GCA_036025885.1 Hypseleotris bucephala | reverse complement strand
GGGACGCTGAGAAACGTAATGTATGCTGCTATAGTTTTACAAAAACATTTTAAAAATCACCCAGCAAAATTTACCCAAGTTTAATTTACTAATTTAGCAGTTCCTTGTTTGGCTACATCACAGCTGTTGTTGTTTTGGGCTTCAGCCAATCAGCTCTCTCCTGTTTCAGACGTTCTCTTTGGGAGCGATCCCAGATCTATGTAGAACTCTGAAGAGTGTACACACATCAATCTGGCTTTTGCCAGGTTAAGGGTTGAGAAGGAGAAGGAATTAGGAAAGGGGAGAGCATCATTCAAACTAGTAACAAAATGAGGTAGTGGCTTTAACCATGCTAATATGAGTTATACATACGCTCCTCATAGCAGATACATGAGTGTGTTTAAGGTTGAATGAACAGTTCTGTGTTGTGGGTTTATCAAATGTGACTGTGCTCTATATAGGCACTGGAGCTGGAGAGGACTATGGGAGAGGACTATGGGAGGGATATGTAGGCTGTAGAGTGGAGGGAAATACAGTGATCATGGGATATAGATCAATACTAGGCTGACATTACCGTCCATAGAGAGGACACTATCACATGGCAGTTATGAGAACATTTGTGTGAAATGCATTACTCTAAAACAAATCGCAAAGGCACAACAAAACAAAATTTGTAAAATACTTAATATTCCATACGATTTTGTTTCTTTTATTGGTTTGATGATGCTTATGGACATAGTAAAACATTTTCTCTTGAACTGAAAATTTTTTGGTAACCCAACTAAATTCTCTCGCAAGTCTGACTCACTGGACTAAAGTAGGCAGTACATAGGTATTAACTGCGTCTAGATTAAGCTTTGAACAAAATCTAAACCAAATTGATTTACATTAAGTCTATAATGGAATATCACTGCATTGCCCTTGCTTAGATTGCTATAATAAAACTCATGATATATTGCACACCTATAACAAAAACGGCCATCGGTCTCAAATAGGATCACCGTTCTACTTGACTGCATTTCATTCCTGCATTTTATTCCATCTACACACATTATTCTTAGCCTCATCTGTGAATCATTTTAGTTAGTAACGCTTTATAATAACTGCACTGTAACAAAGCATTAATAAATAGGTAATTAAGCAGTTTATAGATGGTTAACTAACGCAGATGTTTACAATTTTGCATAGATTTACACAACGTAGGAATAAAACATTTATAAAAGTAACTTGATGGTGTTTTCTAATGCTTTGTAAATGATTGATTAACTAATGTTTTAATAACACTTAACTAATGCTTTATTACTGTGTAGTTATTCTAAAGCGTTACCGGATAGTTTTGACTAGAGATGGGACAATATACAATAATATCGTTTATCGCAATAAAAACAATTAATCGATCATGGCTATAATTTTTTAACATCATAATAATCGTCATTTGTGCACCTCAATGTCCTTTAGACCTTACTGTGAACTGATACTATTAAGTATAATTTCAAGTGATATTAGTGTCAACCTACAATAAAATGTACTGTTGAGATTCTAACCTATCATTTTAAGGACTTTTTAAACTTGTACGTATTGTTTTTAATAGTGATTTTACAATTATTATGTCCACAATAATCATGAGACAAAATTTAAATATGACTTTGAGATTTTGACATTGTTTTCATTCTGTTGTTTTGGGCGTATCTTCTAGCATATAATCCCCGACATAACTCTACGCTCAAATTAAAAAGGGCCTCTCTCATAAACAGGTTTTTGTGGTGGATTTTAAACCATGGATCATCCACAAACCGCATTGAAAACAACTGTAGCAGACTTTATTTCAACACCTCCAGACTGAGAGAGCTGTCCCCACATGTTAACACAGCAAATGGGAGCGCATAGTTCACATTCACAGTTAGACAAGTGGAGAGGGTTTGGTAAAAGGATTTCAGCAGGGGACCAATGAGAGATTTAGGGTCTTGGTTTAGAGCTGGTTTAGTCCTGGTTTAGTCTCGCTTCAGATATAGTTTTAGACCTGGGTTAGACCTTTTTAGTCTTGGTTTGGACCTGGTTTAGAGCTGGTTCAGTCTTCAGTTTAGCCTGGTTTGGACCTATATCAATCCTTTGTAAATTTGGACTTGTTGAGGTAGAATTAGACCTCATTTAGTATTTGTTTTTGACTTGGTATGACTCAGATTTAGTCCTGGTCTAGTACTGTTTTAGTCCGGGTCAAGGCTTGCTTTAGCCCTGTTTCCGCCCAAATTTACTTCTGGCGTATACTTAGTTAGAGTTGGTTTAGTAATTGTGTAGTCCTGGCATGGACCTGGTTTAGACCTGGTCTAGTCCTGGTCTAGTCCTGGTTTAGCCCTGGTTTAGTTTTGGTTTCTACTTTGTTTAGCCCTGGCTTAGACCTAATTTAATCACTTTAATCACAGCCATTTCCAATTTGCCACACAAAAATTCCCTTTTCCAAATTGTGCAAGAAGTTTTGTTATTTTTCTAGATGTTACTGGGAGGAGTACATACTATGAAGAAGGAAAAATCTTGTACATTCCTTCAAGTCATCTCCCAAAAAGTGAAAAAAAAGTCCTTAGGGTCTGGAAGAAGGAACGTTAGACACGCAAAAACAAAAACATGACACAGGTGGGGTCTGCAGTTGTTAAAAGGATAGCATATGTCTGAACAGCTTTATAAATATATGTGGGTATAATATGATAACTATGGCATTCCCTGGAAGTTTGACAAGACTAAGGCGGGTAAGAAACGAAGCTAACAAGAGGTCTAAGGCTTTGTCCACAAGAACCTCTCCCTGTTTATATAATGCATGGTGTCCAGATGGCTTAAAGGTGTAGTCTGTAACTTTCCTAAAAATGCTTAAAACTGACTATCTGACCCAGTTATGTGATGTAAAGTAGAGTGTCTGTACTCAGTTTAGTAAAGTTACAGACTACACCTTTAATCCGACGATTAATTGTTTCAGCCCTAATATAGCTTATCTTTAACTCTGAAACAATGCATCGATTCATACCACATTTCTCTCTCAGCCCCTGCAGTTGTTCTTGAATGTTCTGGTGAGCTCATCGTTCTAATGTTGAATGGACTCAGGCCTCTGCACATGTCCACACTAACGTAAGCTGCTATTTGTATCTAAGCCGTGTGCATTTAGTAAGACACAGGTGCAGCCCGGCCTCTCATTCTGTACCAGTGTTAGTGGAGAGGGTCTAAACAATGGATTCATCTGGAACCAATGGCTATCTGATAAAGTACATTAGCAAGTTAGCAACAGACGCTACAAACAGACCACAAACTTTGATGGACTTTTGGGGGGCAAAATTATTTACAAGGTGCAGTCCGTAAGTTTCCCAAAATAAAAATGGGTTTATTGGAGCCTCTTCTGTGATTTCAAATAAGGAATCTGTCATAATTATTAATTTACTTTAGTCCCTTCCCAGTCCACTCGCCACTTCAAAAGTGGCTTCAAAAGTTACTGGCCAAGGAAGATTTTTACTAGCCACATGTTTGATACAAGATCTCTTAAATGTTGTATGTTTGACTAGATTTTTTAAATAATTTTCATTTCCTTTCATTTCATTTATTGGTTTATTAGGACAGTGTACAACTACATTCAGCACAGTGGCAGAGATGTTTGTACCAGATTGTAGCTCATAGCTCATTTCCATCTGTCGTCCTGGGAAGGGGGGACAATACAGACACGAAACAACTATACACTATACAAATATACAATATAATAAATATTTACAAGTTGAAAGTGTAATGTATAATGTAGGATATAGACCAGTGGTGTCCCAAGTACCACCTGGGACTAACCCAGATCTAAACCAAGACTAAACTAGGTCTAACCAGGTCTAAACTATGTCCAAACTAGAGATAAACATAAACCATGACTAAACCAGGTCTACACAAGGACTAAACTAGGTCTGAAGAAGTACACTAAACCAGGACTAAACAGGGCACAACCAGGTCCAAGTACCACCAGAGACAGCCCACGTACCACCAGTGGTTACCGTACCACAGTTTGAGAACCAATGATTTAGACTACACTTCTCAATCTCAAGTCCAACCCCAGATTATCATATACTAGACTTACCCTGGAAATGGTGAGGGGTTGGTTAAAGTCTTTTCCTCCAGTCAGTCTGAAGCCCCATGGAGCAGGCCCCTCCAGAACTACACTCACTGACATGTCTCCTCTGTCCTATGTCCCCTTGTCTCCTGTCCCGTCCTTGTGTGGGACCTACTGTAGCCTGGGACACAGTGATGGAGAGACTGAGAGGAGGGTGAGGAGGAGGGAGAAGGAGGACTTAGCCAACCCCTCTGAGGGCAGGACGGGGGCACTTACTCTTCTCTCTGATTTTCTATTTCATTTCTGAGCTGTCATAAGTGAGTCTAAACAAGGAGTAATAATAGCAATATTACATACTTAAGTGAACAGGGCACTTTTGACAGACAAGCCATTATAGTATGCTTCAATATCAAGCATTTTAGGAAAGTAGAATTTCTTTGACCCATGCCTTTCTGACAGTAAACTTTTAAAAAATTATTCTTCTCTCTTTGTTGAAGCAATAAACCAGTCCCATGCACTGTTGTTCTCTGGAGAGGGGTGCATTGGGGAAGTATCTAAGAACTCATGTGAGGGAATTGTTGTAGGGACAACTACATGAAAGGGAATTGAACTTTTTTGGATAAACAATCAGCAACAACCTACTACCTCTACCTAAAAATGTATTCTCAAATATGTGACAGATTACACTTATATATGCAATTTACAAGCAGAAGGCCAAAACGTTTAACTGACATAAATGGCTTTCAAATCAATCTGACTTTTCTACAGCTGTAATAAACTGGTACACTGGCTACTCACACAAATGTTTATGATTCTGTGAGAGATTTTCTTGTTTGGACTCTAGGGAAGATGCCTCCTCCTCCTTCTCCTCCTCCTCCTCCTTCTCCTCCTCTCCCTCTCCTGCTCTTCCTCCCCTCCCTCTCCTCCTCCTCTTCTGTACTGCTTCTATCCTTATTTGGTCTGGTGGCGCAGCTCCGCACTGGAGCCCATTCCAGAGTCCATTGATCTGGACCAGACCCCAAAAAAACTGCAAGCTCTCTGTCCACTACTGTCCACTACTGTCCACTACTGTAGAATGACCAGATTTCTAAATCCAAAAAGTGGGACTGTGCATTTTAACTTACTGTGCATTTTAACTTACTGTGCATTTTAGAAAACTTCCCAAATATTTTCAAAGTACATAAAGTTATTAACTCGAGGTCTGAAAATAACAGCATTTTTGATAAAAACGACACGGTAAATAAATGTTATGACAAACGTTATTTGACAAATATTTTCATGTGTTGCTGATGGTCAAAATGGGAACAGCTGGGACAAGATTTGTAAAAACAAATCAGTGTCCCATCAGATATTTGTGGGACATGGGACAAGGAGCTTAAAACTGGGACTGTCCCAGTTAAATGGGGACATCTGGTCACCCTACACAACTGTCCACTACTCTGTCAAGACCATACCCACTTAGCATTCACTTACACAAATTGGTTTCTTCCCATGAAACCACTATTCTTCATCATTTCATCATCCTCTTCCTCACCAGCTGGCCTATGTTTGTTTAAGCTGCCTTATGCCAGTGTTAGTTCAAACTTTTATTTAGTGACTGGAGATGAGAAGGTACACAAGCCCACACTTGTGCTCCAGGAAAAGACTCAAATCTAAGATGTGTTTGGTTTATGTTGGCCAGTGACAATATTTAAATAGTTCAGTTGGTAGAGAACATTGCTTTCTGCTTCAATCATTTCATAAAGTGTTACTGCCCGCACCATGGGCAGTATGTCTTTTTCAGTGTCCAAAGGCAGCTGTGGCTACAGTCACCTTACCACAACCTTTGACTAAAGTGTGAATGAATGATGGGACTCAGTAGTGACGTAAGTGAGGTGAAGTGTAAAGCCTTATCTCTGTACACACACACCTAAAAGGTTTAGTAACCTCCACTAAGTATGTAATGTTTTTGGCAGTGTTGTCTGTCTGTAAGCGACTGTTGAACTGATTTGGATTACATTTTCAGGGGAAGTTAAGAATGAGAAAAGAAGTTAATGAATAAATTTTGAGTTGTTTTTAGTAATAATTACTACATTATAAAATGTATGAATTATTGTGCCTAGGGCAAAATAGTCAGGGTACTAGGCAGCTATGGCTAACAATGCTAGCCTTGCTAGGTAATCACATTTAGCTAAATAATTATAATAATTACTTTTTACATGACAGTGAACAAATACAAAATGATTGAATGTATCAGCTGGACTTTTATTAACAATACAGCTGAGTAAAATCATCAACAAATGCCGGTCCAAGAGTGGTTTAAACAAGAATGGACATTTCATTCAATTTGAAGTTTCATTCCACGTACAAACTCTGTTCTGGAGAATCACTGTGCACTTACCTGATGTCTATACTACTTATGAACAATAGGTTTTGCATTACAAGAGGTTCACAAACACATAGCTGTTTCAATTGAGTCCCACATAAGGCATCAGTCTAGAACATCTCACAAAACCACACAGGCCTACTAGTTCATCTATGAGAAAGAATAGAGGCAAATTTAAGGCCTTTCTGAAAGACCCCAAGGGTAGGCTACTATGTATTTGTCAGTGGAGAGAGCATTTGTTAGTAATTTTGGCTAAGCAGCGTCCCCTCAATAGCACCCCATGTTGTTGACTCCAATGGGGCTCTGGCTACACTTACTTTGTCACAGAGCAATGAAACAGTGATATTCCTTATTGTGCTGAACAAAATATATTATTATGGCCCCGCCCTACGACAAACAGGAAGTCCATTTTGGATTGAAATTGGGATGTCAGGTATATTTGACAGTTTCTAACTTGCACATACTTTGTCTGATTAGGCTTAAACCTGAAACGCTGCATGACGCCCCACCACTGACCACATCTGATCAATATGACGCCAGTTACCTCAATAACAACAATTTCTGTGATTGTCTGATTTGTACTTTTACTTCTTTGGTCATAGGATGGATACTGTCACAATATAGTCCCCACTGACTTCCACTGATAGACCCAAGTGCATTCTAGGAAGGCCTGGTTTAAGCCTCTTTAGCACCAATCATGAAGAAAATAAAATTACTTTACTTTTACAGCTCAGCAATAATGTGGTAATAAATGAGTAATTAACATGAAACAATGTTATTATGGTTAATTTGCCTCGTACATTCTATGTAATTCCCAACCCTAACCGCATGTCCTAACCCTAACCATAGATTACCTATATTGTTATTCCATATCCTAACTTCTTACCATGCTAAACACACCTCGTGAAATTACAAGGGTAATTAAAGCCACAAGCGGCGATGATCGGCCCTCGCCTTACGCAACCGCCCTGCATAGGCTTCGCCCATGTGCCGAGCTCCATCATGCGCGAACGTGATCCCCCGCATGGGCTTCGCCCATTTACTTCCATTTATTCTGAGCCATAATAATTATACCGGTTTCCTTCCACATACCTGTGTGGTTGGTTTGTGCTCAGTGACACAGTGTGAATGTGTATCAGTGCTTAGCACTCTGTTTTTGTGTGCTTCGCGCAAAGACTTTGGACACTGTGAAACTATGTTGCCTATCTGACCCTTTTAAAAGCTGCTAAATGTCTCACCATGAGCCCTATAGGATTACATTGCATACACTGCCCATTGGATTAATATGGGGTTTGAGCCCATTAAGATAAAATGGAGGATTTTGGTCATCGTCCTGACAAAACGGTAAAAAATAGAGGATATGTGTGATTTACTTTTTTGATCAGGTTGCCATGACAAGTTTTTAGAGCTGTCATTCGTCCATTTCCAAAAAACTAAATTTTGCTCCTCCATTGTAATATTCGATTGTGTATACAGGGGGCGCTATCACTCCAAATAATTTTTTTTCAACTCATATGGGTTTAGGCTGTGGGAATGAAGAAGTGATTTAAGTTAAAGCTAAATCTGCCATTGCGTGACCACTTTATAACAAAATTAAGGTAGCTGTTTTTTGTAAAATCTTACGTAAACGTTGAGACTCCGCAGATCGGAAACCGTAAAACTTAAAAATATAAATTGGATAACTTTTAAAGCCCCAAGTCTCTAGATCATTTTGACCAAAGTTGAGCTCATTCGGAAAAAACCCTAGGTGGAGATAGATTTTGCGTAACGTGTACAAAAATTATGACTCAGCTCTTTTTCACTTTTTTAGTACTTTAACGCTAAATAGCCGACTTCCTGTTTGTCGTAGAATATTGTCGTAATGACTTTTTCTGTTTGGCTTGACGTGACTGAATGTGTGTACCAAACGGCGTGGCTCTATGACAAAGTTGGCGTTTGGCCGATCCCCATAGGCGCAATGTATTTTGATTTTTGCAGGGGGCGCACTGCTGTGCGGTCACAATAGGCCCTACGCCAGGCTTGGCTCGGGCCTAATTACATAAAAAACGACTTGATAATTCTAATTACGATATCATTACCTGTTTATTACTTATTTGTTGCACATTATTACCATATAATTACCGTGCAGTAAAGGAAAGTGTGACTGAAAAATCAACAAAAAACAATGGAAACAGATAGTGGGTGATAAACTGATGACTTTATAAAGCAGTGGATGTTGGCTCATACAAAATGCTTAGAAAAACCCACACCGTGCTCTCACAGCTAGTGGAGTGAACCATGGAAGCCAAAACAAAATACATTTAAGGTGCTTGCTTTGTAGTCGGTGTCCATACTAGGTGACAAAAACATCAAAAAACGTGACAAATTTCATAACACAAGGATGATCTTGGAGTTCCCATTTTTGACATAAATAAACATTAAACATTATAGCCCCTTAACTATGCAGCTGATAAATATGACAAAATAGTACTTTTTAATGCCAAAAAGCCACTAATAAATATAATACATAAAGGTTTCAGGACCTGTTTGCATACACTTTGTGGATGTGTGTTATTCCCCATAGCCCACCAAGCCACAGTGACCTCTATGGTTTGAAACTATTCATGACAGATAAAACACAAACTGGTTTATGTTAAAGTGCTTTCATTCTAAAATGGCTAAATCTGACAAAGTTGAACAAAATTATGTAATTAAATTTGTGATAAAAAATGTATAATAGTTTTATTGTCAATACTGTAATGTGAATTAAAGTTGCAGTACCTGATTTTGTGCAGGTAAAAAAAAAAAAAGTCAATGTTTTAAAGTTTGAATGGTGCGCTTCCCTTGCCACTTCCTCTCCTTCTCAACGCTCTATCACGGTCTCACACAAACCAGGAAGTATCACAATAACAAGCAGCAGTCTGTAGTTTGCTGTGAATAAGCTGTGAATTTTGAAGGGCTCTTTTACATTATTCATGATTCAAGTTCTAGATAAATAAACAATGTTAAACCAATTTGAGATCTCTTTTGTGATTGGTTGAAAACAAGTGTCCCTGCACTCTAAAACAAAAACCCTTATAATACAGCCTACAGAGGGTCTCCAAGTCTCATTTTTTTCTTAAATGACTTCTGTTATGCTGTACTATT
Source organism: Hypseleotris bucephala (assembly GCA_036025885.1). NCBI lineage: Eukaryota > Metazoa > Chordata > Actinopteri > Gobiiformes > Eleotridae > Hypseleotris > Hypseleotris bucephala. The sequence continues at coordinate 3,763 of JAVQKG010348461.1, read as the reverse complement.
GACTGTGTAATTATTTTTGCTCAGATACAAAGTAAGAATATCAGGTACTGCAGCTTTAACAAGAATCTAAAACTGACCTTTTTAGTTATGAATTATAAAAAGAAAAACTAGTGTGAATATGGATTAAAGTCTCATAATTTTTTCCTTGAAATTTGACATGATTTTCTAACATGAAGGACACACGTACCAAATACCTTTGTCACATACATGCATGTTGTACAATCAAAACACTGTAATGAAATATTTCAACATGGCTAAAGTTTGCAAAATAAAAAACTACAAAATAAAAAGTTCTTCATGTTGTCACTGCCCTTTGAGTTCACTGTTGTTGTGTGTATCCTGCTCCTCCAAAAATGTAGCACAAATTTTAGGTGTTCCAGGATAGAAAAATAAGGGTATAAAGAGGATTAAAAAACATTTCAGACCAGTCTTCTGTTAAAGGTGGCTAGTTAGAGCTAAATGTTCAGTATGAATGAAGCTGAGCCCAGTGCATCCTAGGAGTTGTAGTCCTGTGGCTGCAGCGGGATCATGTGACTGTAGAGGGCGGGGCCAGGGGTCTGGAATTATCATTATAGCTGCTTGACATAGTTTCCCGGGAAAGTCCCAAACAACTTGCTCCTTCGAGAGGTCCCTTAAAAACAACAGAAGACTGAGTCAGAAATACAATCTACAAGACGTGTATACAGAGACAAGTGCAGGAGGAAATGTGTGTGAATAGTGCCATCTGGTGGACATCTTAAATATATAGCTTTCCTGTTTTTATTATATATTGTATTAAAAGTATTTAGTATAATTGAAACAGAATAACCAGGGCTTGACATTGACATGACACTAGCCAACTAACCAAATGCAGGAAGATTTAAATTGTGGCTAGTAAGACATTCACTAGCACAGGCTTAATTAGTGACATACTTTGTCACTAATTAAGCCTGACTTTTCCCAGCTATGCTTCCAACTAATTTAGGACTTGTACATATATTGTAATTCATAAATTTGTAGTAACAGGGAAAAACTGTTAATTGAATCCTACAAACTAAATTTAAGACACATCACAACCAAAAATATACAATTGCAAATCTTTTAACAAAAACTAGCCACAGTGATGAGTGGACAGAAAAGTAAAGGTGTAGTCTGTAACTTTCCAAAAGAAAAAAAAAACTTTGAGATTTAAGAAATGCTTTATCTGACCATGCTCTATGATGTAAAGTAGGTAATCATAATTTTTATTATGGCCTCTATAGCAACTCAAATTACAGTTGGTGGCATACTACTTTGACCATTCATATTTGAGTTTCGCTCCCCTGGCCTAAACTGATTACAGACACCCTACTTTACATCAAATAACTGGGTCAGATAGTCAGTTTTAGGCATTTTTATTTTAAACTTTTTTATTTTAGAAAAGTTATAGACTCGCCTTTAAGCCCTGCTAATACCCTATTACTATATGTTGTGCAATTTAATTCAGTGTTAATATTTAAGATGTAATGTTGTACCAACAAACCATCCGTCGTCACACTTCTCCATCACATCCACCACGTCTCCCTCTCTCAGCTCCAGCTCGTCCTCGTTCCGCGGCGTGTAGTTGTACAGAGCCTGGTACCTGCACCAAAAACAAAACAACGCACAACAGGTGAAGGCAGTCAGTGATAAAGTTAGGTTTGTCTAAGAAGGGGGCGATATGGTGAAAATATAATATCACAGTTTTATTAAGCCGATTTTAGTTGACGTTTCTGCCTTATACTGAAGACTACTGCTACATAAAACTCTTTTCTGTATCACGATTCAACAATCTTCCCAGATTTGCTTGACCTTCGTAACTGCATTGTCACAATTAAATTTTTTATCACCATATCGCCCGCTTCTATTTTGTTTATTGTGAAACTGTAAAAAATGTCTTACGGGTCTCCTCCTCCATGAAGTGCATCCTGGACCAGACGCTAACACAAAACAGACAAATGAGTTAATGTGGTGTTGATCTTAGAATTATAAGGTTCTGTCTGACACTTTTGACCAACTTATTTACACATTCATGTTGTTGGATACCTAACCTTTATAATATCAAGTTTTTGTTGAGTTTTATTCATTTTTGAGCTTTTTACAGGGTTTGTACAACTTTCTGAAGATGAAAGTACTGAATGTCATAATATCTAATTTAATAAATGGCACAAACATTTCAAAGCTAAATGTTGTGAAAACTCCTATGGATAATGGAATAAGCAGTGTGTCTATGTGAAGACCTGCAGACTTTTAGGTGTGAAAATGGCTTGTTATGATGTAATTTTCCAAAAAATCCAGCATTTTCAAGTACTTCAAACCTTGAAAACACACTTCATTGATAAAAATGTTTTTACATTCTGTAATATCAAGCCCTGACTACTTATAAGTGTATATAAGAGTATAATTACTCAAAAGTAGTAAGAACACAGAACTGAATAAGTCTGAAACTGGCAGACGAAAGCTTTTCTAAACCTTGTCCAGATGCTCTTTTTCAACCTTCAGAATGAACCCCACCTGGATGAATGAAAACAACACAGATAGAACCTCATAATTCTTAAGGGATGCAATATTTGGACAACACTTGGCCACTTAGTACTGTATGACACATTTTTTGAATATGTGTGATGTGAGAGCACCCTACCCTTCTCCCTCTACTCGACGACACATAGGACCTCCGGGTCAAGATGGGGCTACGAGGAGGTTTACCACCAATGACTGTGTCCTGAGAGACCAGAGGCACAACCACCATTTTAAAAAACAACTATTCAGGCAGCTTTAAGTCCACTAGGAGATCCACACATCAACTGAGGCCAAATGACACGAGGCACTAACTATCAGCATGCTTAAGACAACAAACCTGACCGTGTCCAGCAGTTAGCTTTATAGAAGTTAGTGGTTAAGTCTCAAGCACACTCAGCAATGCAATACTCAACAGCTTCAACTAGTCAACTTCAATAACTAATGCTACATTCCAGACAACTTCGAACTTGAAAATCTATGTCCTCCCACTTGAAAATATGCATTGGAGCCACTTGAACTTGAGAACACTGAGATGTTGTCATGTGACGTCAGAGCACAGTTTAAAATTCAACTGAGCTACTTCATAAACCTTATCAGTCTCTCTCTCTTTATTGTCCTTAGTCTACTAGCTATTGTTAATTTACATCCCATTCTGCATTTAAATGAGGACATTGCTATAAAATACTCCTCTGTAGACTACTACATGAGCTAACCGCTAATGCTTATGTATTTGCTGGGATAGAAGATCATTTCACTGGAACAGTTTGAAGTCGGAACTTGTAATTTCCCAACTGGGAAAAGTCTGACCTCTCAGTTGTCAGTCTCATTACTAACAATTGATCCTATCAATACCTAAATATCATAGAACAACAAAATGTAAACCATGCCATACTGACATGCAAAATCCAAGTAAAAGCCAGCATATCACATTATAGCACATAAAACATCCTGCTGGCCACACTCAGTCAATCCAAACGCCGATTCAAGGATTAGGAAAACTGGTAAATCCAAATTTATTCACACCCAATTCCGAACATTCACCATTTACCTTAACCATCGGAGACCTACGCCCTACATGTGACACCATGGGGGGAGTGGGCGGGCAGCGTGGTGAGGAGGGGGGCAGAGGAGGGGAGGGTGCGTGAATTGGGACGGGTGATCCGGTAACGGGACAGGCCTGAACAGGACGGAAGTGACAGGGCGAGGGAGAGGGCTGAGAGGTGGGACGCGGAGGGGTGGGTGAGAC
>JAVQKG010348358.1:0-32005 GCA_036025885.1 Hypseleotris bucephala | reverse complement strand
TTCCTTCTTTTTGACTGGGTTTTGACATTTGGTATTGGCAAAGAAGTGTGTTCTGGTGTCTTGTTGGCTTTTAATAATACTACTTCAGTGGATGTTGCTTTTATATGAAGATGTGGTGTGCACTGTCAATATATCTTACAAATAATAAACCCACAACAAAAAAAGTGAACAGAACAAAGCATTCAAATTAGGGCACTGAAAATGACTTGTTAGCAGCACGAATCTTGGCCTGAAAAAGTCTATATATTGCAGTCTATTGTATATCAATATTAGTACAACTGAAATATCAAGGGCTAGACTAGCCTGAATATAAACCTGTATGAAGTCAGTTTGATACAATGCTGTTTGACTATTGCTGTAAGTGCCGTGCAGCTCTTAATACACTGTCTTTATTTATGTCTTCATTTTTCTGACCTGTTGTCTGTGTATGACATTGCTGTGAAATAAAAAGCCATAATTTGTTCTTTGTTTATAAATTATTGTATTTTGAGCCACTGTCTTTATTGTTGTTGATGGATGAGGAAACTGTTGTTTTGCTTCAGTTTCTGTGTATTTCTTGCTGTTTAAACCAGACCAATAAAGGGTTTAACAATGGACAACAACAGTTCTATCTCTTATTCCCACTTTGTAGAACTCATTCATCTTTTTAATCGGGTTCTCACTCACGTAACAAATGTCATTTTGAATTTTAGTTTACATAATATAATTGTTATAACAAAATTTAGGAGTTTGACTAAAAGAGTGCAGCCACAACTGGGTAAAACAATGTAAACATCGTAAAATGTAAAAATATTAAATATTCTTGTGTAATTTCTTAAATTGTCATTAGACCCATATTCAATGTACTGTCTGTCCATACAAAGGAATTGTGCAGTTGAATCTTCAAAACTAAATTGCCATGTACTGAACTGAACATAAAATCATACTGCAGTGTATAAAAATAACAGCTTTTTCTGAAGCTCTCCTAACCCCTATGTTTTCATTGCTTTGTGACTCAAGTGTATGATATGAAACGTTTGTTTACTAGCCGCAGTAGAGTATGAAAACTAATTACTGTAGGACCACATGGGGTCCAGTTTGTCCAGTAAACCACTCCAGGACTTCCTGTTGGTTCTGCTCTAGCCACTTGATGTTGGCCTCGGTCCGCTCCAGCGCCTGCTCCACAGCGAGAGTGGCTGAACCAAATCCCATGTGCTCATGCTCTTTCACAAAGTCCTTTAGCTGCACAGAGAATATATACAGATGAAAATATATGGAACAAATGAAGATCCATGTGTAAGGGCGTACCTGCTGCAGTTCAATGTGTGTAGAAAACCTCGCTGTGACGCCAGTAATTATTGAAGCAAAGGAGAATGATCCTATTCCATAACTAAAGAACAAAATGTACTTACTTTACTTGGTCAATAAAATGTATATTTCATTCATATTATGTAAATTATGTGGTTGATAATGTTGTGGTCATAGTTTAAACATCAGTTAGTTTGATATTGATGGTCTATTGACTTTTAGACCTCTGACAGGTGACGTACACAACACAATAATACAGTAGTTTCACTCACTCAGTGAACATGTATTCCCACTGGTCTCTGACAAAATCCCAGGCCAAACTCTGCCCCACTCCATTACTGGCCACAGCGGTGATAACTGTAGAGGCGTCCTGTTTGCGGATACGTTTTGGGTCTAATGTAAAGGACAGATACCTGAAACACAGACATATTGACAGGATCAAGGGCTGGTACAGAGAGCCCTCTGGTGGACACACAGAGAAACACACACCTCTGCAGGAGCTCAGATTTGGTGGCACAGGCCAGAGCAGACATGAGTTTACTGGCCTCACTGGACACAGTAGCATTTTTAAACTGGGACCAGCCAAAGTCCCATTCAGGCTCTGCACCTGTGGCAATAGCACTGCAGTAAACCACAGAGCGCAGGTTTGGACGGATCCTGCAACAAATGAAGGCTCAGAACTGTGCATGTAACCAGGGGCACATACACAGTATGTCTAAAATATTCCTACGTGTTGTTCTGGGGGCTGTCCATCCACTCTCTGAACCATGTGGAGGTCAGGTTTTGGCACTCTGAGAGACCTGACTGACAGGCCATACGAATGGCATTCACCTGGTTGTATCTGCAGAAAAAAACAATGGAAAACAATAATTAGTTAATATATAATTAGTGAATATTTTAATATAGGATTGCTATTCTCACTGATCTGTGTGCCTGGAGGGGACCTCAGTCCACTCCGATGTGATGTTCTTGAAATGAAGAAAGAGAGGTGTCACCAGCATCTTCATGTAATCCTGAAATGAAGATCAGCATTTCACAAATGATATAAACAGAAATATACAGTCATTTTTTGTGTCATAGCTTCACCTGCAGGGGCTGGTAGACCTCAGTGCGGTCCAGCATCAGGTAATAATAGTACATGTTGTCCAAAGCCGACTGCCAGGGCATGTACTCAGTCTCTGCAGACAGGAAAAGGGTGGTCCTGAGAGCCAGTGTGGTGGACACTAGTCCAGCCCTAGAGACAAACCCACAGGGGGTAAAGACTTCACTGGACCCACATAATGAATTTAGAAAATATACGGAAGAAATCTACACACCTGGCCAGGTTAAAGGCATCGTCAATAATCTGGACTCTGTTTATCAGTGGTATTAACTTTAAAAAACACATGCTATTAGTATACTGTATAAGGATGAGAAAATTAGATACATTTCCAAAGTACAAAACTAAATGCCGTGGATAATGTATAAATGTAAGCAGTCAAATCATGTCAATAATGATTTATAGTGATCTACAGTAAAATGTTTTTGGAGATGAATAGTTCTAAAGCTTATTTGTAAGATTTTAGATAAGCCTGAAGTAATGTGCAGACCATATACAGTACAGCACAACCATCTATAAATCAATTCACTGATTGAAAGCAAAAGGTTTAGTAAATCCTACCTTGGGTTCTGTATTGAGCTGAATGAGAAGGCGTTCCCAGTTCCCCAGATCATAGTTCACTCGATAATAACCCATTACATTGATGTTGGCCAAAACCCATGAACCACCACTTCTCATGTCCAAGTTCACATCTATAGATCCAAAAAACTGCAGTTAACACAAAACATATTTTAACCACTTTACAGCAATTGTCACAGTTTTTCAATACCAGTCTTTTTGCTGAGCCACCACAAATCACTTTGAAGCACTCCTGCCTTCATCCAACGTAGAGGAATCAGCCACTCATATCTGACCAGAAATTTAACGATCATTTAGGGGCGGGCCATTGGCGATATGGTAAAAATATTGAGCTCACGATCTCAATTTTATCCTGTTTTTAACATTGTATTTTTTGTCTTACACAGAAGACTGCTTTCCTAAAACCTTTTTGACTAAGCATTCAATGTGCATCCAATCCTATGTTCATAATACTTGATCATATTTATTTTGCTTTTTTAATTAATATGAATATTGGCAGTAAAAATTTCCATGAAGAGCAGATTAGCACTTTGTAATGTCACATCATGATTCAATTTTATCGCCTTATTGCCCACCTCACAATCAGTGACATATTTTTAAAAAGAAAAAAGAAATTGAAGTTTCATACTTGTATGGTGACTTGACAGTGATATTTGACTCGGGATCCAACAGGAAGTGCTTCTGGGATACATTTCCTGTGGCGGTATCTATGGTAACCACAGGAAAGCCCATTTGTAGCACCCATCTGTTCATGATGTCAGCAACATGATGAGGAAGTGACATGTTATTGTTTTTCACTGCCTGTCAATAACCAAAAGTTTAAAAAATCAAAACATAGACATGCTCTGTTGCAATGCTTGAAAGAGAGTAGTTTACCATATTCAAATGATGCCACAGATCTGACCCTATTGTGTTTCCGTATGAGAAAGCCTTGAGATATGTCTACAAGGGAACAAAACAGTACATTCAGAAACTACCAGGTTAGGCTTAAATAAAATTGGATTATGATGCTTTACTGTAAATATACAAATTACAACATAAATAATTATACACTTAGGCCCTGGACAAAGACAGGCTCAGAGAGAAAGTCCGACAACATCCTCAGCACGGCAGCTCCCTACAAGCATAGAGCATTGAGATTCATCTAATGACTGAATATAATACAGTATTCCAAGTATCAATGTCTCTGTAGGGGCAGTAGGAGCTGACTATACTACCTTGCTGTATGAGATGGCATCAAACTGCTCACTAATCTGCTCTGGTTTTAAAATGTCATCTTCTTTAGACGATAGAGGGTGAGACGAGGTCAAGGCGTCCACTGCAAACACTCTGTGTACGTCATCGAGTACAATCAGGTCTTTCTGAGCAAGCACACAGACATGGATGTGCAGATTATAAAGAAGTAAGTCAAGTTAAAATATATTTTAAAAACATTCAGTTACCAATTTCCAGTCAGGTTCAGCGTTGTCTGCTCCCAGGTAAGACACATACGACGCAAAGCCCTCATTCAGCCACACCTCATTCCACCAGCTGAGAGTGACCAGGTTACCAAACCACTGAAAAGCACAAAATCACATTTGAGATATTGTTCTGTGTCATTGCTATAGTGAAAGTTAAAAGCCACATAAGTGACATTTCGGGCAAAATGTATATAAAATGAAAGAATACGATGAGCTACACACACATAAGTGTGAATGTGCTTATCACTGTTGTTTTCACCTTGTTGAAAACTTTCATTTAATTGTTCCAACCATCTTCAGTCAAAGTGCATTACTTTTCCTAACATCCTCATCTCGACAGGTGGTTTTCTGAACAACTTTCAAAACTCTCAATTTTAGTGGGCTGGACAGTTTTGTTTTATAAAAGGTTAGGGGTATTGCTGGTCACAACATGGCATATTGAACTGAATTGATTTCTATCCATTAAATCAACAAAACTGCTACTGCATGTTAGTTTATTTTACAGCTTAAATTTACTTTAAGTTATATAGCAGACACACTGTAATACTAACCATATGTGCAAGCTCATGTGCAATTATGGTGACAGTGGTCTCTTTATTCCTATTTGAGGAGCCCACAGGATCATAAAGCAGGTTGGTCTCTCTGTAGGTCACCAAGCCCCAGTTCTCCATAGCTCCAAAGTAAAAGTCGGGGAGAGCGATTTGGTCTAAAAACACAAAACAGTTCAACATAATCTTATAGGAGAGGGCTTTGTCTAACCACATGCCTTACCTGACTTCTTTAAAGGGTAAGGGATATTGTAGTAATCCTCAAAAAAGTTCAGGATGGGTCCAGTAACACTGAGAGCGTAGTCTCCCTGCTTATCCTCAATGGCCTTCCTCCGAGCCCAAATACGGATCTGAAGACACAACAACAGAAGTCTACTAGAACATCACTGTTTTTAGGCTAAATAAAGGGAAATAAAATGGTAAAATCTACACTTCAGTGGTTCTCAAACTCTAATGGTACATATTCAGGCTCTTTCTGGTTGTACCTACAAGCTCTTTGTATTATAAGCCTTGAGTTTATTTAAAAACATTTTTGATCAATTGACTATCACTGCATTTGAGTTTTTTTTGACTGTTTCAGCCAAATTTAATAGTGTTTTAGTCTAGGTTTAGTCCTGGCCTAGTCCGGTAAAATGGTTCTTTCAGTGGGTGGATGTCTAAGGCAAAACACTAATCTGCATAATAAACAAAACAAAAAACCTTAGCTTAAAACAAAAAAGAATAAATGTAGGAGTATGTGTTTTACCAGAGTGCCATTCTGTTGTGCACTGATGAATGAGAAGTCACAAACAACCACAGCCAGTAGGTACGAGGACATTTTTTCAGTCGGCTCAAATTTGGTCTGCGTCACTGCAACTCCATCTATTGTTGTATTAACCACATCTGCAACACAACACCACGTTTAAAAGAAATTATAAAAATACAAAATGCACAGTAACATGTACAGTAACATTTTCAAAGCAAATATTTAGATTGCTGTTTGTTGAGTTGTTCAGATCAGTTTGTTGTCAAAATCTTTTTTTTATCATTACCTCTGCTCTGCTTCACTATTTAAATTTTGTTGTGATTTTGGCATGAAATTATAGAGAGTGGGCGAAACACAAGTAAATTATATTGTCCGGATTCAAACGCACTATGCCAATGTAAGCCAAGATACAGTATATGTAAGATATAGGGCGGTTGTATGTTTTCTTTTCTACTTTTTTTGCACTTATTAGTACATGACGGACCGATCTCTTTGCCATTAGACAGGGCCACAGTTCCAGAGGGGTGGATCAGTGTGATGTGAAACACAGCCTTTAGCGCTGGTTCATCAAAACAAGGGAAGGTCTTTCTGGCATGAGTTGGATGCATCTGAGATGTAGCAACAATCCTAAAAAATAGAAAACCTTTGTAAACACACAGAAACAATGTGTTTGCTTTCCATAAGTCAAGGAACATTACTTTCTGACTCCATCCTCATTGTATTCACTTCTGTAAAAACCAGCCAGGTCATCTGCAAGTTCTCCACTGAATTCACTGAACAGCTGATACTTCTGACCAGCTTTTAACTTTCCTTTAAGATGGATAACCAGGTACTGTGTCTTTAACTGTAGCCATGTGGACTTTATAAAGGGAACAGACCCACCTCCTAAAGAAAAATAGATTTAACATTTTATTTAAATATTTCATACATTTTAAACATATACAGCATCAAATAAAATAAAAGACACTTATTTCTGTAAATGGTCAGATTAAAGGCTTATCTTGATGCATTTTATCGCTTGAGATGTTGGAAATTACACTTAATTATATTGTACTGCTTTGTATAAATTCTACAATTTGCAGCTCTAGTCATTTGTGTACAATGCTACATACCTGCTGCTGTGAGTCGGACCATGTGATTATTGTCCAATGGGACATAGTTGAGTTTGTTGGAATGAATCAGGATGAGGTCAGTGTCTGTCACACAATCAAACTCCACAGTGGACTTCCCTATAATCACAACATTATTGGACAAATATACTGGAGTTGCTTGTATTAATACTATTTTAACGTGTTTGTCCATAATATTTACAAGTCTAAAGTTCAACCTGCGAAGTTGTAGCGGTTGTTATGGTCAGGACTAAGATGTGGCCACAAAGTAACATTGTAGGAATGTGGCACCAAAGCAGAAGGCAGGCGGTATCTAGGGAGAACCATGGCACATGTAAACAAAAATTTGCATTTAGTGAATACATAGCGTCAGCATTAGTCTAGATACAATACCTTCATGACCAATAAGTATTAAGATTAACATGAGACCCTAAAATGAGAGTTTATGACTTTGGTCTTGCACTTGATAATGCAAATGGCATGGCAACCAACAAAGTATCAAAATACCCTAGTGTCTCTGGTTTCTATCAGAGTTTCAGAGAGATAAGAGACTGTGGTCAATGATTCACAGCAGTCAAACAGAAATATAATATATCCATTTTATATTTCCTTACACTCATATAGTAGCCTACTAAACTTGAACAAACCACTCTCTTTGACTCAATTTCTACCATAATGTAACTTTGCGCAGCTATTGACAATACACTGAAGAAGGGTGCAGTAACACCAAAGGCTAGGGGCGTCTATCTGCGTCCAGATAAATATTTTATTACCCTAAAATTATGTAACTGTGACATGAACAAGTCTAACATTTATTTTATTCTTTCCAAATTTTCGTATGCATCATATGAATTGTATACAGCCAGGTAAATTTTAAACCTGTTTTAAATAGCCCACATTTGATATGACACAAAGCTCCAAACGTGAACTCTGGAGACTATCCTAACCAACCAAACGTACCTGTCCCACGGCGCGGTCACCTCTCCGTCCCCGTCTCCTGTCAGGGCAATAGTCCACAACGTGACAATGGTTGCCACTGAGGCCAAGGCCAGGACCACGCACAAAACACACAACTTGCTGACTCGGCAGTGTTTCCCCATGTCTCCTCCTGACTGAGGGAGAGTCAGGCTAAGAAACTGCTACAAAGTTGACTTCTCCAAGGCTCTAAGTACAGCACAGTTCATCGGACAGGGGCTTTCTCACACTTTGGCTGATATGTTAGTGACAGAGCAGGGCTACACGTTGATAAGTATCTGCTGGAGAGTGAGCGATAAGAGTGATAAATTATTCTTGTACTGATTTAGTGAGTTCGCCACATGACGCTTATAAAACCTGCCTGACAGCCGGGAAGTAACTCTGGACCACAGCAACTAAAGTGTAGGCTACTGTTTCAACCAGCTCTTGTGGATTTTTAGGGTTTATCATTATAGTGATTCAAACAGACTTTACATGGATTTGAAACAAAATATGGTAATCTTTGGTAGCTGAAAAAAAAAAAGTAGCCTATTTCAAACAACAGTTAAGCAAAATGTAGCCTTCAGGAGAAATGTCTATAGAGCTGAGCTAAGCGAACACATCCTGTCGGCCTAATAGTGATTTTCAAGGGGTGTTTTTCAGTTCAATCTAGCCAAGGTTTTTAATAAGTATGGAAGAGCCAAAAGATACGAAAGATAGAAGTCATGTAAGGCGAGGGTTCACACGACGGTCATCCACAAATAGAACATTGTATTAAATAACAGAACTTGTGTAGCCTACCTCCTAATCTTAGTTCTTGATACTGTATCTGCTCAAAATATGAATACATTTTGTCTTACATACAATAAACTATCAGTAACTTACTGTCAAAAAGTCAATAGCAAATACTCACCGCAATCAGACACAACACAAACAAGCTAAATACACAATGTGTTTATTTAGTTCAAAATAATACAATCTTTAGAGAATATCTACAATATTCACAGTGTCTGCAGTGGGGTACATGAAGTACATTTATTTAATCAGTTTTAGTTCAATCTATTTGTGCAACATAAATAACATTTTTAATTACTATTGCTAGTCAGTATTTGGTCTTCAGATGTTTGGCAAATATTTTTTACAACACACATAAAAAAAATAAATTACACAAACAGTCCTTTCAGTCAGAGACGAGAATCACTACCCAGAAAATTGGATAGGTGAGATGTATTAATATTAATATACTGTATATTAATACATAAGCCTTCTGATGGTGTGATTATTCTTTAGCCGCATCTTGAAACCACTGGGAGACTTTGTTTTTGTTTTCCTCAATCCAGTTCATGTTACTAATGGTCCTCTCGATGGACTGATCCACGGCCAGGGTCCCGGAGCCAAAACCTACATCGGCGTGTTGGGCTTTGAACTGCCTCAGCTGTGGCACACAGAGCACACAACACATCAGACAAATATTACTTAAATGTGCATAAACATGGTATATTATATAATTTATCAAAAGCATTTTGACTTGCCGTGAGAGAAAGTGACAGCACTGTTACTTCTACTGGTCAACTCTGATACTGTATGTATGAAAACATAAAAATCAAACCTGTTGAAGCTCAAACTCAGTGGAAAAGCGTTTTGTAACTCCATTAATGAGGTTGGAGAAAGAGAAGGAGCCGCCTCCATATCTACAATGAAACATAAAGTACAATATTCATTAGGTTTAACCACAAGTTACAAATATCTGTAAATTTGAAAAAAAAAAACACTAATAAAACAGCCAGTGTCAAGCTGATGCAGTATATTGTTTGAGGGAAGTACTGCTAAGCTATCAGAGCCTGTTATCATTGCTCTCATAAAGTCACCCAGAGCTTGTAAAGCTGCTTGTGATCGTGTTTGTGATGTTTTATGGTGTTACTGTGCGTCAGGGAAACATGTGCCTCTGTGACCGTTTACACAATATGGACATTTAATGAGTCTGTCTTATGACCGCAAGACACAATGTTCAGCAATCTAAAGTGCATTCGTGTCCTGTGATGGTGAGTTGCAATTTTATGGAACTTACATTACTACATGGGTAATTTATGCAACAGCAGACAACATAAACATTCTTTTACATTTATGTTTTTTATCCTAATATATATGGAAGCTGTCAAAAAAATATATGTAATTATAGCCTATTTCATAGTCTATACCATACTGCACAGTTAACCACAGATGACAAGAGTTTCTAATGTTCTGTTTGTTATCACTGGTTTCTTACAACTGTCTTTGAACCTGTGGTTTAAAGCTAGGTATTATTATTACTCAAATCCCAAACTGTTAAACCTTATGAAGTTACTCACTCATTGAAGATATATGTCCAGCGAGCCCTGACAAAGTCCCACGCCAGAGCCTGTCCCACAACGTTGTTGGCAATGTAGACGATGGTGGAGGTGGCATCTTGTTTACGGATCTTTTTTGAGTCAAGTGTATACTCCAGGTACCTGCAGGAATAATTGTCTAAATGATAACTGGTTTAAAGGTGTACCATGGTGTTAAAATGTGTCAATATGTGCCTATCACGCATGGTATCAACTAAGCTGTTTTATGACCCGCTCACTCAAACCAAGGCTAAACCAGATCTAATCCAAAGTAAAGGAAGTTTTTACCCACACTAAACCAGGTCTAAACCAGGTCTAAACCAGGTCTAAAGTGGAACTAAACTAGGATTTTCTTCTCCATTGTGATGCTTGGTTTGAGCTTTAGCTGGTTTTTCATTAACATGTCTCGGTCTAAACTAGGTTTTAAACCAGGTTATTGTTTCTAAACAGGTCTGAACCTGGTCTAGGTCTAAATCAGAACTAATCAAAATAATTTGGCTTCAGAAGGACTATCATCAACAGTAATCCAGTTATAAACCAGGTCTGTAACCTAGATTTTTAAACAGTGGCCCATAGATAGACTTGAGATGCCTCAGTATCCTGTGTACCACCACATTTTTTACAAAGAATCCAAGCACCAAAAGAATATATATTGGTGAAAGTGAAGGGTGTATGTTTAGAATTTAGGGTTAACCAAACCTGTTTAGCAGCCACGGCTCCTTTGTGCAGGCCATAGCAGAGCGCAGTTTATCAGCCTCAATAGCGTTGGCTTTACCAAACTGCTCCCAGGCAAAATCCCACTCTTTAGCGCCACCTGCTGCAATTGCATTACAGTACACAGTTGCACGCAGGTTGTTTTGGATTCTGTGAAATGGAGAATCACATTCAGAGCAGTGTAGAAAAGAATTAATATGACTTATAGTGTAAAGAGGATCATCTCACTTATTGCTGCTTGGGTTGTCCATCCATTCTTGGAACCAGTTTTGGACCAAAGTTGTGCAATTTGTCAGGCCTGTTTTGCATGCTAGACTGATGGCATTCACTTGATTATACCTAAAGTGGAAAAGATTGAACAAAAAACAAAGGGTTTTAACATGTTGTATGTTAGGATAGCAATAGTACATTTTCTTTACTCACTGATCCATGTGCCCAGTTGGGACATTTGTCCAATTGACAGTTATGTCCTTGTAATGGTTAAACAGCGGTAAGACTTGTTTCTGCAGATAGGCCTATAAACAAGGACAAAATAACAGAGACATAAGTGTGAAGAGACAACTACCGTATATTGATCTAGAGTATTTTTATGTGTTCCTTTATGACAGTTGCTCACCTGCATGTGGCCGTACACCTCACTTCGGTCAAACATGAGGTAGAAGAAGTCCATATTGTCCAGAGCTGACTCCCAGGGCATGAAGGCCCTCTCTTTTGAGAGATATTTGGTTGTGTCCAGAGCCAGTGTTGTATCTATAATCTTGGCTCTTTTGAAAATATAAGAAAGAAATCAGCCTAACTCAGACAAGTAGAACAGCTACTTAGGACCATTTGTGTTTTTTATTTTGTGCTTCTAAAGATCCAGGTTCTGTCAACTTAAAGACTTAAAGAAGAAGAAATAGAAGATGAATGAATTGTGGAGGTCATTTTAGAATATCAGCAGGCTGAATTACTTTCTGGAAAAACACCTTAGCATTTAAGGTATTCAAAAACTGTAATATGGCATACAATTCAGCATCATAACAAGTTTACCTGGCCAGGTTGAAAGCATCGTCCACTAGTTGAGCTCTGTTGATCACTGGAATGGCCTATAAACCACACATATATGTAACATTCTCTAAACAACTGCATTTATAATATGGTATTGTTTAGTCTTACTGCACGATTGGTGTCCAGAGTTTGTAAAAGTTTGTGCCAGTTGTTCTGGTCATAGTTCACTCTGTAGTAGCCCACTACATTATGATTCACCAGAACCCAATCTGTTCCTGCTGGAGCTTTCATGGTTTCAACAGTTTCTACAAAAAAACATGTACATACATTACACACCTGTTTCTTGATTTAAAATGTGTGGAAAATATCGAGTGAGCTACAGAGTGTGTAATGGTTTTGTTGTATGTGTCCTACTTGAGTCGCTGGTCAGCCACTCTGGATCCTGCACAGCTCCATTCTTCATCCACTTAATGGGAACAATCCACTTGTAACTAAACAAGAAATTATTAATTAATAATTGTGTGTTTCAGCTTTTCACAGCTAAAATGTAAAAGATAGAAATTTGAGATGTGCCAATAAGGGGTTGACATGGTGAAGGGGACTTGGCCAGCAGGGGGAGAGAGAACCTTAAAGAGATGTAATTAAATGTTTAAAAGGGTACATACTTGAATGGTGACTGGACAGTAATATTAGAGTTAGGGTCTAGCAGGAAGTACTTCTGGGATATAGTTCCAGTGGCTGTATTTACGTTAACCACAGGAAAGCCCATTTGCAGCACCCAAGTGTTCATGATGTTGGCGACTGTATCTGGGAGGACTGTGATGGTTTGGCTGTCTACAGCCTGTGAAGAAGAAATTAGCTTTAACAACTTTGTAATTTCTATTTATAAAATGCAGATTAGTACTTGAATAAATGCAGAAAGCGTACCAGCTGAAGATGTTTCCATAGATCTGTATACACTGTGTTGTCAAACTCAAATTCTTTCAGGTAAGACTAGAGAAAGAACAGAAAACACGCCCACTGATCACGTGGTTCCTTATGCTTTGAAACACTACTTATTTTTACAGCATCCATACCTGGAGTCCCTTTTTGAACAGTTCTTCTGTTAGGAAATCTGATAGCATTCTTAACACAGACGCTCCCTAAAACCACAAAGCTTATTAGAAATAGAATACTAGATAATAATAATAATAGAATTTTTTTTGTTAATTTCTTAATTGAGTCACTATTTACTGCTTGTTTCAGAAAGAAATGTACAGTTGCTATTTTTTACAGGTTTAGTTTACAAGCCATTCATTGTAAACTAGTTTCAATAAAGTATTCAATTAAGTTCAACACTGACAAATTAACTACCAATCAAAAAGTGTTTTACTGCTTATCTTGGCTAGTACACAGACTATGAAACATACCTTGCTGTATGAGATGGCATCAAACAGCTCACTGATCTGCTCTGGTTTCTGGATGTCCTCTTCTTTAGACGACAGCGGGTGAGAAGACGTCAAGGCATCTACAGCAAACACTCGGTGCACATCGTTGAGCACAATCAGGTCTTTCTGTATCAAAAAGGTAGACCTTGGTTTAGTACTGTTTCTGGTTCAGTCACAGTTATGCCGTTATTAATACTTGTTAAATACTAGTAAGTGTCAAATTCTTACCACATTCCAGTCAGGCTCAGCATTGTCTGCTCCCAGGTACTCCACATACGACGCAAAGCCCTCATTCAGCCACAGGTCATTCCACCACTTCAGAGTGACCAGGTTACCAAACCACTGAATCGCCAGAAAACACAATTGTTCAGTTAAACACAATTTATATATTATATAATTTTTTAAATATATAAATTATATATAAATTATATTTTTAGTTTTGTCCCCCTGATGAAGGCCAGAGGGCTAAAACCGGTTGGGGTTTTATAAAGTCTAGCAAGACATGCTATAAATAATAAAGGCATTTTAACAGTTTAAGAGAGTGCCTTGGTTTTCTTAGTTTTGTTAATAATATTTTTACCTTTGAATAAAACTAGTTTAGTATATTATTACAATGGTGTTTATTACTGCCTGGGATATAGCGTAATATGTGACACTTAACGCAATGAAAAATGAATATAATAAATTTAAGTGTTGCCACTGACTAACCATGTGTGCCAGTTCGTGGGCGATGATGGTGGCGATGCGCTCCTTGTTGCCGTTGGAGGAAAAGGCGGGGTCATAGAGCAGCGCAGTCTCTCTGTACGTGATCAGGCCCCAGTTCTCCATAGCCCCAGCATTGAAGTCAGGCAGAGCAATCTGATCTGCATCACAAATACAAAATCAATGACCAAATACTTTTAAATATTTGATTCACCCGATTGGAGCTACTATTCTAAACACAACAGAAAAACCTAAGGAAGTGATTGCCAGAGTTATCTGTTTGTTCAGTAATCAAGTTTCTGGAACAATCTGCCATAAAACACAACTTATGGTGATACCAACAGGCCTGAGATGTGGCTGATAGCTCAAGTATCGTGTGATAAGCATTGATAAGAATTCTTCAATGATAAATGATTTTCATTTTTATCAAAGCCAACATTGTTCACCATAAAAGTCATATGAAATACATACATAATCTGAGCATGTTTTCAGACTTTTAGACATTTGTTAATATGTATGAGACGTATGTATGAGTTATACTATTAATCCATTGTTAAGTTTGAGGTTCTTACCAGACTTGGGCAGAGGGTACTTGGACTTGTAATAGTCTTCAAAAAACTTGAGAATGGGTCCAGTCTTGTTCAGGGCATAGTCCCCCTGTCCAGAAGCAATAGCAGACTTCCTGGCAAAGATGCGGATCTACATCCACCCAACACACACGCACACACAATCATTCATTTTATTTTTATGCTGGAGGTTGCACTGTTCATTTGTGAAAATGCTTTTCAAATACTACTTACCAAAACGTTATCAATGGTATTATTGACAAAGTCATAGTCACTGACTATAAATGCCAGCAGGTAAGTGGACATTTTTTCAGTTGGCTCGAATGAAGTCTGAACCACTGTCTGGCCATTTATTTCGGTGTTGATAGAACCTGCAAAAATTTATTTTCTTATCAAAGTCCAGCTTGAAAGCAAAATAAACACAATATAATGTTTGCCAGAGCAATTGCTATTTTCTGCCCCTCAAGATCTAGTTACATGATCGTAGCAGGACAATAAAACAGTGTACATGTTTGGCCAAACTCCAAACCTGACCTAACCTTCAGTGTTAATGGTCTACTATGGTTACTGTTCTAATTCTCAGAAAGATCTATTAAATGTGCATATAAAGTGAATCTTTACCTTTGTAACAATTGCTTTTTATTGTAACAAATTATAATTACATAAATATTTCTCTGGCTTCCTTAAAAACTTACTTTTCTCTTCCCCATTGGACAAGGCAACTGTTCCAGGCTGATGTCTAATAGTGATGTGGAAAACAGCCTTCAGAGCTGGCTCATCAAAACAAGGGAAGGCTTTTCGGGCGTCTGTCGGCTGCATCTGGGTCGTAGCAACCACCCTTTTGGAAAACACCAAAATTTTAACACTTTGCACTACAGTCTGTCATGTCAATATACATGGTCACTTTTCACTTTGTAAAATATTAAAATTTACTTGCTTTTGTGGGCCATCATCATATTGCATCATAATTTTTTCATGTACTTATTTTAAAGAAACCTGTCTAAGCTCAAAGAAGCATCAGAGTGAGGAGGAAAGATGAATTAAGTGATTTTGAACATTAACATGGTGTGGCTGTTCTCATAGATGTTAACAGTTAATATCTATGGCTGTTCTGGGTATTTCAGAAATTGATGTTCTGCAAGTTTAACAAACAACCATGTCAAAGAGCATGGGAAATAGCAACAGAGTGGCTTGATAAAATTGCCAGTGAGTATATAACTAAAATTAACTAAAATAGGTGTGTGTCAGTAATAGATTTAGAATTTACTCAAATAACACATACTTTTTGACTCCATCTTCATAGTATTCACTCCTGTAGAAGCCTCCTAAGTCATCGGCCAGCTCTCCTACAAACTCTGTGCCGAGGCGATACAAGTGGTCCTTCTTTAGGTGACCGTTGAGCTCAATGACCAGGTACTGCGTGACTGTTTGGACCCAGTGGTTCTTGATGGTCGGGGCAGTGACTCCGGAGCTGAGTGAGATCAATGTGGGGGCTTTAGTGTAGTTCAGTTTATTAGAATGAATGAGGATGAGGTCAGTGTCCTCCACACACTTGAAGTCAACACTGGATTCACCTGAAACAAGACACATATTCTACAATGAGTAAAAGCAGCTATTATAATTTATTTTTAAACATTTGGATAAAATTACAGAATGTTCCTAAATGCAATAGAACCTAAGAATTACCATAACCATTTTTAGATAAATACCCTACTTTGATTTAATATCACTGTGGTATGAGTTTCCACAGTTAAATATCAAATAGCCCAAATACCAGTTTGTCACTAGTACATATAAATATTTTAATTCTTATTGAATAATTTTGACTTCATAGTTTGTTTTAATCTGGAACTGTTGGAAGAATATAGAGGTATTTTTAAAATCTTATTTAGTTTCATAGTTTCCAGTTGACTTGTGGGAGTTTAATGGTTGTATAAGTGTCATAGCTTACTGGTAAAATGTTACTGCATTTATCCTGTGTTTTGATTTTCATGCTATTATGCATTGATTATTTGCTGATCTATTGGTTGGTTCCTCTTTAAGTGTGTGCTGTTGAGCTCACCTGTGAAGATGTAGAGTTCGGAGGTGGGGTCTGGCTGTAGTCGGGGCCACAGTGTCAGATTGTAGTGGTCTGGCACTAGAGTTTTGGGGAGACGGTACTGATCCCAGGGCTTGTTGGATGGGGTCGGCGTGGTAACAGTGGGTTTAGTTGTTGTTTCTCCATTAGTTGGCGACACTTCATCATTTTTGGTCTTTTCCTGTGAGTAAACTACAGACAAAGCAATGATAGTAGCAACAGATGCTGCTCCCAAGAAGATGAGGAGCACCCCAACCCCTTTGCTGATGAAGAAGCCTTTGCCCATGTCTGATCAGAGCTCACACAAGTGCAGAGCAGCGTGGACAATGAACCTGTATATGTAGCTATGGTCTACATCCCTCCCACTGTCCTCGAGGTGATACATTAACTGTTAGATTAGGCATCGGATGGACAGAACAAAACAGGCTTTGTAAGATGCTTTGATAACTTCACTTTAGATTTTGAAATGTTTGAAATATTTCACTCTTAGTTGTATATCCAAATTTTGCAAATCATCCTTAGCTTTTTCTGTGTATCTCTGTGTTGGTTAATTTGATTAGTTTGTATGGAATCTACATCCAACTTGTTAAAAGGAGTGGTACCTAACCAGAGGCAGGAGTAAAAGAGGATAATGGAAATTGTGCTAAGCTGACATTATGAGACACGAAAAGCCATCAAAGTCTTTGTGATGGCTGTTTTTGGAGACTGATGGTAAAATACTGAAATTTCAGAACACATATTCTTTGTTTGATTTTCACAAATGAAAAAGAAAGCACAAACCAACTTCAAGCATTATTTAGAAAATAAAATCTCAATGTCACCTAGAAGCTGGTCTTTGTACAGCGTACAGAGATAGACTGAGAAGTTGATCTACATGACCTTTCACTCACAACAGTCATTGTCTGTGGTTGGATATTAACAGATTCTATAAATCTTACATTCTTTTTTATTAAGTGCTTCGATAAAGATATAAATCATTCAGACAGGGGTTACAAAAGATGTTCTGCATTAACCTAGAGTCTCCTCTATTGGACAACTTGGGCAAGACACCTTTCCGTAGTTATACTAATTTGGATGCAATTTTCAGGGAAGGTCAAAATGAGGGAAGGAAGTGAAGGAAGAAGTGGGGCTTTGATCTGATCATGGTCTGGATCCAGGATTAAAAAAAGAACACTGCCTTGGTGGAGGTCTGAGCTCTCCAAGTACTTTTTAGTTGTTTTTGTCCTCTCAAATTTAGCATCAAGCCTACTGTGTGAGGGTTGCCATCTGCTGTATGTTGCTCGGATCAAATGGAGAAAAACTATAAAGCCAAGTTCAATGTCCTCTGCTCCAATAAAAAGCCTAACTGTACACATATACACGCTTTATCTCATAAGCGTCACCAACTCTCCTGATAGCAGGCAACACATTCAGGATCAATATTTATGACTTTATGAGGTTTTCTGTCAATGATTCAACAACATTGTCTATAAAACACTCCGTTAGATACGGCCTATTGTCATATTATCTTTGGCCTTGTCATTATCTGTGTATTACGGCTCATAAAAGGTGCTGTCTGTTCTCACTACATGCGCTGGGAGGAGGGACTTGGGTTCACATATTGTCATTATCTAATATCTAAAGAGGAAACCCAGATTGTAAATAAAAAGAAACTTTGAGGCTCAATGTATAATACATGTTTCACCAGTAATTGGTCTTTTTATGTGAATTCCTGTTAAGGGGTCATGCAGCTTGTCCCAGGAACTATGCGCCTTCGCTTGGTATAAGCTGCAAACTGTCAGATAATCGCAGAGCTGACACAGAGACACAGACAGACAACCAACTCACATGCTAACATCAGCTTTATATAGAGGCATGATTTTTTATTTTATAACTATTCTTATGCAGAATTTTTCTCCAATAGATCGGGGCAACATTCACCAAATGAAGATGGCTATTCATATAATTTATGCCATTACTAGTGCTGATATTCTACATAGAGTTTCTATATATGAGTTTCTATTTTCAGACAAGCACAATCTGTATGAGTAAGAGAAATCTAATCTTACTAATCTTTGCAGTAAGTAGTTTGTTGACCTATTATAACTTGATGTCACATTTGCCCTCGCCCAACGCCCATTTTGATAGGGGTGATTTATCAGATAAGCAGGTGGCAGTGTCTGGAGACAGATCACAGAATGGGTCTTATTATCGAAATTATGTAATTTGTGTTAGGAAATAAAGATCTAAATTAACTCTTGATCACACATTCTATGACCCAGTCACAATTTCCATTTGTAGAATTTCTGTATAGCCTATATCTAAACATGTTTGTGCATAAAAATATGACACACTATACCGATGTAAACCTTATCATTAGGACAATTAGAAACGTACTGAACAGATAGTGATAACTGCTTCCAATTAACAATCTTCAGAGAAAATCATAAACCTATGCAATATTAACTATAATAATTAGGCAAACATGGTATCATTAATGATTACTGCAGTTGAATTGTATTGTAAACATTTGATAATCATTTTTAGTAGCCTATACGTTTTTATTTATTTTTTAAGCAAAAATGACAAGTTCTACTTTTTACGGCAGACGTGAACGCTGCACCGCCTGGTCACCATGGTAACAGAACGCGCTGCGCGTCTCTTCAAACGCGAAAAGTTGAGCTGGTTAACGCGTGGCAAACTTTAGTAAAATGCCTCTACTAGTTACAGACTACTCTTGGACCCAGACAGATTCCACCGTGTATATTAGCGTTCCTTTGAAAGGAGCAAAGGCTTCCCAAGTGGACATTGTGGCGACAGACCAATACATCAAGGTAAACAACAGCATAAGGTTAGCTAACGCTGTTCGTCTATACATCCATGGTCTAGCTACACAAAGTCCAACGCGGATCATGTCTAAAAGAGGTTTGTGTTGGTGTCCAGGTGCATTTCCCTCCATATCTGTTTGAGGCCTTCCTGTCCCAGCCCGTAGATGAAGACAGAAGCACAGCAAAAGTTGGCAATGGAGCAGCTGTCCTCACTCTGCCAAAGAAGACACAACAGCTTTGGGAGCAGCTCATGAAAGCTACAGGTACGGATGCAGACCCTGAGGTCACAATAATTGTTGATATGTTAATGTATTTTAAAAACATGCTTAGTTACATATTTTGAGGTTTGTACATAACATTGGTATATTGTGCTTTATATTGTGATATTTTACTTGAAGATGACATAAAAAGTATGTTTAAGTTTATCTGTTCTTATGCACTGGCAATCTAATAATAATAACAATTCTAGCAAATAATTAAATTACCATTTAATATACCGTATGTGACACTGGTTAATGAGCTAATAGTAAAAAGCTACCAGTTATTGTGACATTGTGTCTGTGTTGCAGATAAGGAAACCAAAAAGGAGCTGAGAGAGAAAGCTCTGATCAAACATCAAGAAAAACTATGTGCTGAGTCCAAAGAAAAAGCCAAGAAGCAGCAGGATGAAAAGAAATATGCCTTGAAGACAATGATGAAGGTATCACTGCTTAGTTACACTTTACATTTTGAAAGCTGTTGTACCATGAAATTACACCCAATTTTGTCCAAGCTTGAGCAAGAAGAAAGAGACAACATTCAGCAAATAAAGGACTTGGAGAGAGAGAGAACCACAGCAGAACTCCAGGCCTGGAAACACAAACAAAAGGAACAACATCAACAACAACTTCCAAATCAAAGCTTAAACAAAAAGGCTCAGACAACACCAGATAAGAAGTCAACACAGAGAGGTGTGAGTGAGGCGAAGACCCGACCTGGTAAGAGTGTGTCTATAATATGCTCTTCCTTACAGTTCCACTTTAGTAATGGTCATGTATTTCTCAAAGACAATTCTGGACCAAAGACCAAGACACAATCAAAGGAGCTACCAGCCCCAAGAGCCTCAGGGAGCATCCAGGTGACATTCACTCCCAGAGTCTTCCCAACAGCACTACGAGAGTCCAGAGTGACTGAAGAAGAGGAGGTGAGATTAAAATTAACATAGGACAAATTTAACACAAAAAAAGCATTTGTAGAGTTAAAGTACATTGAGTAAGATCAAATGTGCCTCTTTCAATCAAGAGATTTAGCTTTTCTTTTCTAGCTTTTTTAGTTGCATACATCCAGTGATTTGGACAGTTCGATCTTGGGTAATTATTGTTTACTCTTGTCATGTTATGCACACAGTGGCTGATGAAGCAGGCTGAGGCAAGACGTGCATGTAGTGCTGCCCTGGAGGATCTGCAGGACCTTAAAGAAGAGGAGAGGAATCCAGACTGGCTTAAAGACAAGGGCGAGTGAGTGAACAGTTTTGAACTACATGTCCACATTTGTTATTGTTTTTAATTAAGCCAACTAAACTAAAGCCCCTTTCAGTAAGTGTTTTGCCACTGGACACTACCTGGGTGCAGTAAATGCCTACAGCCTGGCCATTAGACTAAACAGGAAGCTGCCAGCTCTGTTTTCAAACCGAGCCGCTTGTCACTTGAAACTGAAGAACCTCCACAAGGCTATAGAGGACTCATCTCAGGTCAGCTCATGTAGATATGTAAAAACACCATGTTAATGACTCCACACTCCACCGAGAAATTCTGGCTTCTTTCATCAAGTATTTCTCACTTTTATTAATGTTAAGAATCTTTTTCATTCATTCTCAGGCTCTTGAGTTGTTGACTCCAGCGGTTCCTGCTAATGCATCAGCCAGAGCCAGAGCTCATGTTCGCAGAGGCTCTGCTTTCTGCCAGCTGCAGCTCTACACAGAAGGTCTCCAAACATACAAACACACACATGCATACGCACGCACATACAAACGCACACACCCACACACAAATACAAAAGATGCCGTTTGCTTCTTAGTTATTTTCACACTTTACTTTACTACACTTTTTTTCGTTTCTTTTTATGAAACAATCTTATTTTTACATAATGCTATATGCTACTAGACACAATATTTAAATCAATTAAAACTTATCCTAGATTTTGTGCCTGTATAAATGTATTCATACCCATGTTTTGTGGTTGTGCAGGCCTACAGGAGTATCAGGCCGCTCTGAAGATCGACCCTGAGAACTCAGAGCTGCAGTCAGACACACAGAGGATCAGAGACATCATCCAAGGATCTGAAGCTGAGCCTCAAACCCACTGAGGTATCACTGTTTTGAGGCAACAGCGCCCACATGTGGTCGCACACTGCATCATCTGAAATCTCAAAGCAAGATTTCACAAACAAATTATAAATTTTTTATAAATTTAAGAGTGATGCACACCATAGATTGTTT
The DNA here is from genome assembly GCA_036025885.1 of Hypseleotris bucephala. Taxonomy (NCBI): domain Eukaryota; kingdom Metazoa; phylum Chordata; class Actinopteri; order Gobiiformes; family Eleotridae; genus Hypseleotris; species Hypseleotris bucephala. The sequence continues at coordinate 10,101 of JAVQKG010348358.1, read as the reverse complement.
ATGGTAAAGGCTATTTAGTACAGCTATTTTTAAATACTTTATATGAATACTGTGTAACTTTATTACTATTTGAAATGTGCAATGGAGACAACAATCCTGCTTTACTGACTACAGCGAGACCTATTCAAATAAATACAATTGTTTTGTGAGAAATAGTGCACATACTTATTTCAAAAACCCATGTTTGTGAAGAGATGTCCTAATCTAGTTGAGAATCTAAAGTGCAAATTGAGGTCAAGGAATCCGACCACACCAAGATCTGGTGCAACAGTGTCATGAGAAGGTGGATGTTCCCATGTTCAATGTAATTATGATTCCTCAAATATATCAAAAGTTATCATTGTACATCACAGTTTGTTTGGACACCTGATGTAGTGACCATTGTATTTTTAACTTGTTTGTAGCCTGTTGGTTGCAGTTTCTTTATAATGAACCCTCTCCATTTATCTGGGTTTGTGCCCCCTTAAGTTTTTGAGTATCTTATTAAAACTCCTATCCTCAAATTCTTTTGCAACTGAGCCAAATTGTTATAGACAGCACATCTGCATTTACATACATATAAAAAAAAACTTTATCTATACATCTGTCACAATTGGTAAATAAAATCTGTTTTTGTTGAGCATATATATGTGTGAGTGTGGTCAGGCCTTGGGTCAGTTCGTCCTTTTGCACACAAGTGTTTGGTGATTGGCAGGTGGTCGTCCCTCCTGGTTGGAGCTGACTGACCAGCGCCATATGGAGGCCTTTATGTGAGCAGGACAGGACCAGGACACACACTGGTGCCTCTGGACACCACTCTTTAACCTGCTTTAACAAAGGCCCGGACCCCCATGTATACATTCGCCTGCACCGTGGGCCTTAACCAGCTCTACAGCCTTGGACGTTACGCACACTTGGCCTTTGTCATACCTCTTTAACTTCTTTTTAGTCCAGCTAAAAGAGGAATGCAGGGGTTTGCAGACACATTGTCCCTTTATAATAAAAGGGTCCAGTATAATTTTATTAGACACATTTTACACTTCAAATACTCTCTCAGAGGCAGAATATTGGGGATCATAGAAAACGTAAGAGGTGAATACATCAACGCACAGATTTATAACATATTGTACATTATACCAGTAACTGAGTGTCCAATAGATATAGTAGCTCAGTATGTAAGGTTTGTTGGCTACAGCAGACTTTGTTGGACTCACCATTAATAGTTTGTGGCTTATTGGTATATAATTTGTTACAATGCATTTATAAGTCACTAACTACAGTGGTTTCTACTTTCAAAGCAATGTGTTGCGTTTTTGTATGTGTTGTACTATTAAAAGTCCCTATCCCACAGTAAAGCAGACTTAAACACAACATAAAGGATGATAAAACACTTGGCTCCTCCCCTTCCTCTTCCTCGCCTCGGCCCAGCTGAATAACCACTAAAGGTAAATTAGATCATAATGAGCCTGCAGCTTCAGATACAAAACCTGATTAGACACGCAACCCTCTGCCTAATGAGCTGAGAAACTGCTTCAAGCATGGCCCTGGTGTCAAATGTGTGTGTGTGTTTGTGCGTGTGTGTGTGTCAAATGTCTGTATTTTGCTCCTTTCGTCACAGCTCTGTGTGGTATCGCTACATACACACATACCTATCCTCACTGCACTATATACTCTTTTTCTCATTTCTGGAGAATGAAAGTATTGAAGTGTTTGTTAGTGGGGTTTCTGTCACCTGTGCATCACAGTATAGCTGCATATATATAGTACTATTTTGGTGAAGGAGAATGCAACCCAGCCACAGGGAGTCATAAGCTAGTGTACTCTTTGTGCCTGCCGCAAGCCTGCATAAACTGACCGGGTTTAGGAAGGGCATCCGACGTAAAAAAAATCAATAAAAAATCAATATGCGTATCACTACACACTAGGTGACTGCTAATTAACTGTTGTGACCCCAGAAAGGAAAAGTCAAAAGAACAGAGCATTATGATAGAATTGCACTGTTGCTCAGCTCACTGATAATGAACTGGCTGTGTGTGCAGTGAGTGAATGATGGACTAACCCTTTTCTGAATGATAGACTGTAGGGGTCAGCGTGCAGCCCACAGCCCCATTGTCCCGGGCCACTCAGAGGTCCTCTCAGCTGCACTTGGGGCTCTGTGTTTTGGTGCTTGCTCTCAGGTAGAAGATGCCCCTCCACATGCCTCAGTGCCTTCTTTATACACTCAAAAAGGCCCGGGGAGGTACTTAAGTCTAACTTCAGCCAACTCCCACAAACTTCTCACCACATTTTCCAGGGAAGTGAGCAGCACAGCCAGAGCCGAGGAAAGATCTGGGAAACTGCAAAGGAGACAAACAAGTTGGATGACATTTTAGATTATGTTTTGGTATTGCAATTTTTTTTTTTGATGTGAGTGAATAACAGTAATATCGCATAAGAGTAGCTATAGACTGAAATAAGTGTAACATTCAAACGAAAAAACAATCAATTTCTAACTTAAGTAAATCAGTCCAATTAGAAATACAGTATGTGCATTCAGCTATCACAGATTATTGATACATTTTGAGAAATCTCAAATACAATGTGTAGATTAAAGCTGATAGAAGTATTAGTATATTTGTAGTGAGCCAATAGAAAAAATACAGTCTCTCAAAATGTGAAACAGTGTGACTTAAATGCACGTCATTTAGTTTGATCTATTCAAGTAAACTGAGACAATGAAAGATTTATTTGTAAGTTTTGCTCAATTGGAGTGTAGTCTAAACAAATAATTGAGTGAAAAGCAAGAAATCATTCAAGATTCATAGTATAACTTGAGTAATTTAGTTTTGGTGCTCTTTGTGCTAGTGTAATTATTTTATTCAAAGAAGAGAAAATATAAGGTCTTTCTGTCTTTTTATCAATTTATTATATTTGTATGGAGAGGTTTTTCTTAATAAAATACAATAAGTTAAAATAAAACAAGGGGGCACAGCCTGGAAATTGACCACTTAAAATCCTTGATAAACTTCTCATCTCACTTAAGATGGCTAAAAAAACAAACAAACTTTGGACTGAATCTCACACGTCTGATTGGTGAAGTCTATTAGTTAAGGGGTATTTTGTCCCAGTCTCTGTCTTTCTTCTCAGCATCAGTTTTGTTGTTGAAGCATCATCCATTTACAAATGTATACCAGGAGTTAATTAGTCTATTCATCTTGTATGAATGAGATAATTGATTAACGAGCAACAGTAATGGCTTTCTCTGTAAACTGCCTCTTCATTACCCTCTCTGTATTAAATCTCAGACGAGTTTTCTTTAAGCTGTGATCTCAGGCTTCTCTACAAGCCTCAATGCAATTTAATTAAACTTAAGAATTGCCTATTCACTTTTTCATTTTAACTCTCATTCCTCTGCTTTAGACCAAAGGCCACTTGAGCAGCTCAGAGCACTTCTACTGTGCTGCAACTAGCTTCATCTTCTCTAAGAGGCAGAAGGAATGGCCCTCTCAAGACCTCTCACAATAAGTGCTATTAAATCCAATGTGTGACTGCCCCCACCTCTTTACAGCATTCTGATTTTAGTGGTGGACATGACACAAATCAAAAGACCAGGCTGAATGTGGGACTTCAAAGCTGTGAAGCAGCCAGACACTCAAGTAGCATTATGTCGAATGCAGTCACTTTGATGGCGTCAGAAAAACTCTACCCACAGCAGAGAGGCTTATAACGCGCAAAACAAGGCCCATGGTTAATAGCAGCAACTGCAATATTCAGAATTAGATTCTTTATAACATGTTAAGACAACAAACCAATATTGGATAACAATATAATAATAACCAACAGATCAGTGATCACTTTTTCCATTTAATTCTTTATTTGAATTTATGTTTGCTCTTGCCTTAGTACCACTTTAAAGTTATTTATATGATGTCAAAATGCGTAGTCCTAGTTTAGGAAAAGTTCTGACTTGGATTAAACAAGGTTCTATCTTGGTTTAGACCCAACGTAGTCTGGTTGAGACACTGGTCCTTTTGTCAAATCTGTTTCTGTTTTATAAAGCTAAAGCATTTGAATACTATACAAAGCCCTGTTGAATGAATTGCACCACTTTAAGAGCCTTGTGTGCCATGGATAATGCCAAACATTTAGCAAAACTCACTCACAACCAATACTCCCAGAACGCAATAGATCACGTAGGATTGCCCTTCATTTCTCACTCTCTTTGAAAGTTGAAAAGCAACAATTATAGGAACACAAAACATTGCGGATAGCTGTGAATGGAAAGACTTCTTTTCCAAACGACAGGAATAATAATGTGAGAGAAGTGCAGAGCTTTGGGACATATGGTGAAGAGGGACAGACCCAGCCAACACTGGGAAGTCCATGAGTCCTACTCCATTACAGGGATTAGGATTGTAGAGGACGACCACACACAGACATACATACAATCAAACACTAGTCTATAAACTATCTCACAAACTAGACTATTAACATTTGTGAATGGGGGTGTGTTGTTAACAACTGCATTTGAAAACATTGGTTTCAAATGGTAATGGATCAAATTAAATCAGTTTAGGGGTGCATAGAAGTGTTAAGCACTCACTCTAATCATAAGACAATTGCAAAAAATACAAAGGACAGAAATAAAACGTGTAAGCGATCTAATAACAGACATCTGCGTTTCAGTGTCTGGGACAGTGTGGTTTCACATTGTCTTGCAAGGTATAATGAACTATAAGGTAAATGCCTTTTCCTGGAGACTAAATTTATATTGATTTACAACCTCTTCCTAACAAATACATTTAAGCATGAATCATTTGTATTACAGTGGTATTAATGTGGTATCTCTTGACATTTAAAGTATAAGAATAACCTGAGAGCCTTTCTTTTGCTGTTGCCCTGGGCCCCAGACCTACCCATGTATAACAGATATGGTTGATTGTGAGTAGATCAGAGCCAGTGACTGAGGTGAATAGACCCTGTGCAACCTCTCATTCAGACACAGTCAATGCACTCAAAAGAGCCCTGATATGGAAAAGATTGGGATATCCCCCTGTTCCTTTCTTCTAGTGTATGTGACACCAGCGAGTGCACGTTTATGTGTGACTTTAGTCCATGTGAATGACACAAACTGAAATAGGAAGTGGTCTGAATAGTGCTCCCGCAGAGCACCAGGACTATAATGTGGCGTGTGTGGCAGCTGGAGGAGAACGGGTTGAAGCGAATGTCCACCTTAAACAAACTCAGCTCATGTCTGTCTTATAAAAATGTATTGAGTTAAGTATTAGATTGTAATAGAAGCGAATCTTACTTTTAAAAATGCATTCTTGCTTCTATTTTTTCCAATCAAAGCAAAACGAATGCAGATAAATTCTATTACAGTTTTTCCCCCAAAAAATATAAAATTAGCATTTTATTGTGATTCTCTATTAACTTGATTGCTTTGTTTGATCACAGGAATTAAAATGACAATGATATATTTAATTCACTGAAAAGCCTGTGGTAAAAATAATATTTTTAATTTCTATTTGCTAGAGCTTGCTCCAACTGCTCCCAGCATCAGAGCACTACATCCCTGACTGGACCTGGATTAGCCGTTTCCTGTGCGGCCACAATGGAGTCCACCAGGGCACCAGATCAAACCTCACACACATAAATACGACCGGCTCACATCATAACGCCAGTGTGAACGTCGGGAGCAAAGATCCAGCCAAAGGGCCTAAAGCCAACAAAGAACAAGGCAAGGCGACCAGCAGGAAGTTGACTAGTCACTTTATCCCTGCGCCCCTTGGGTCCCTCCACTGGGACAGCCGGGACCCTCATCTTGCTCCGGTGGGGCAGACAACGGGACAGCACGGAGGGGAGAAAGTTGACGTTAAAATCAAAGGCTGAACCAGGGATTAGCACTGGCTGCAGAGGGTGGGATTCAGGTTTAAAGAGAGCAATAGAGGCCAAAAGAGAAGGACTTTCAATACTGACCAGATTAGATTGTCTGGGCCCCTAAACATCAGCAATACACTGAGCAATAACAATTTATATGTCTTCATCTTTTCAGAATCTACTATTGCTGGTAGAACAATTATGTACAAAACTATATTTTTGTTGCTGTGAATGTATGAACAGAATTTAAAAAATGGTTAGTTGTACTTAACCATATCATTATCCAGGTTGATGTTCAGTTGACTTAATTTTATTTTTTAAGGGTTTACAGCATTTCAATAAATATATCAATGCATTATACGTTAATCTATGTGTGAATTTTCTCCAACAGATTGCAAAGACTGACATCTACGATTTTCACAATATCTGCAAAGATGAGCTGTTTTATCTGGTGGGACGTGTTACTGATGGAGGACTCAGAACTAGTGCTGCTACAGAACTAGTGCACTCATTAAAGACAATAATATTGTTAACTCAATGTATATTATATATAAGATATATATTTTGTACTCTCTTGAAACTTACTAGGATGAATTTTAATTTAAAGTTTAAGTTTGATGGCAACATTAAACTTTTCCTGTGGTGCCCTAATGCTTGCCATTTAGTCACAGAAATGTATTTGTCTGTCAGAAGCATAGAAATGCCTTTAGTTTGTGAAGATAAATAGAGGTACGCATGAGTGTACAGCCACAGAAAGTGTCTGTGTGCTGATCCTTGTGAGAACGCTTGTCCCTGGGCGTATGCATATATAAGCCTACTATACACTTTCAATCACTACTGGCTTGTTCTTTCTCTTGCACACACAGTGGCATACACACACTGTGGCACTGAAAAGGCAGAGTCCCCGGTCCCTGTTATGCAAATAACATCAGCTCCTAAAACGGTTTGAGTGAGAATTAAACGTGAATTAAATGAGGCTTGGCTCCTTTCTCTGTATCAGGCCTGAATGAAGCAAAGCCCGTCTCTATGGGAGATCCCCACGCCGTTGCTATGCCTGTTATGGAATTGACAAGACGAGAAGTGACATAAATACCGTGGCCAGAGCTCAATCCAATTATGTGGCGTGGCCCGCCTCAATACCTGCTAACCATGCAGCGCTGCACTAGCGTCCCTGCATTCAGCCCGCCTCAGAAATAAGACTGGTTTGTATTGAGCTCCAAGCCTAGCGCTAACCTTGGGCTCTTCACCTCAGCAAGCTCTGAGTGTCTGCCCTCAAGCCTACGCTCTCTTCAGTGAGGCTTAAGGACGGCCTTTGGACAAGGTCTTTCCCCAGGCTCCCACTAACCTCCAAATAAAACACTGAACTGCCCACAGGCGGTGCCTGCAATAGAAATAAATGGCTATTGATACACATGGTAAAAGAGACAGGAAGTGTCTGTAGATTAAAAACTGAAACACTATAAGATACTATAAACACTTCCTGTTGTAGAAATAGTAAATAACATGTGCAACATGCTACATTCATCTTCTCAGGCTTTACAGAAAACAGAATGTTTTTCGACACAAAGTTCAATTAATTAATTTATAGGAGTCCAGATCCCAAATGTACAAGCCATGTGAATATGTAGGATGTAAAAGAAAATAGCAAAATCTATCCTGTATTCAGCAGCATGTAAAGAAATTTCTGAATGTTGACGGGGAAAGACAGGGAAAAAAGCAACAGGTTTGTTTGAACTCTAACTCACTGTTTAGGCCCCACTCCAACGACAAAACCAAAACTTAACCACATGTGACAACCACATCGCCCCCTCCCGCTGTCCTAGCAGTGCTTGGCTTGTGTTTGGTCTCTGATGCCCATTTTTAACCACAGGCATTTACAAGCTCTTCTCTAAACAACCTGCCAGGTGCTTTAAGCCTCCCTCTGAAGGTCCGCACAACGTTATGAGACTCCAATGAGATTAGCTACGAACGGCCGTGAATGGAAGAATAGAAAATGGTAAAAAAGGGAAAGATTATTAGCACTGCAAAGTGTTTCTCTGAGCTCCCATGACCAATCTACCACTAATGAGCATTCAATGAGTGTGCTACATGTCACAAGAGTCCCAGGGATCTGCTGGGACCAACAAACAGACCATTTCTCATATTTGTCAGCAGCACGGGCTAATCGCTTTGGCCAATTTTACATTTATGAACCATTACTGAGGACTTTCTCACACTCTGATGCAGACCCTGAGCCACCAGTGTTCATTAAACCACTTTTTCAAATAAAAAGGTCCTAAAACTCTAATAGGAATGAGAGTGGCTAAGGAGCCCACAAACCAAATGGATGGCAGGATGAATTCCACTGGTTCAGGCATCTGTTGTGTCCTTAGGCAAGACACATCATCCACAGTGCCTGTATAACCGATGCCAATATCAGTGGAAATTGTGGATATGCATTTGTTTAAGAATGAGCCCTAAAACATTGTGGTCAAATCTTATTGTCTTTATCTGTGTGTAGCCTCACCCTGACTGTCCTTTGTTGTTACAGTAGCGGGACTCTGAAGAACAGGTGCAGTGAAGGCTCAGACTGCACTCTTTCAGCAGCTTTATCCCGGGCTTGTATCTCTCTCTCTCTCCACAGTGAGGTGATGTTTAATGGAAAGTTAATATGGTTTTAATGCTTGTCGCCGCACTTCGACACCCAGGGCCCCACTAATCCACTCTGTTCCACACGGCTCCAAACACAGGCGCTAGGCACAGACAGACACTAAGGGAGAGATAGACAAGAAAGGGGGAGAGAGAGGCAGGCTCGAGAAGTTAGACTAGCTTTATGAAATGTGTATAGGTGTGTACAATATAGTGAGAAATCTTTATATGAAAATCTTTATGTGAAGTTATCATCATTCATGCATGTTTAAATTTATGCTTGACTATTTAATTTCATTTTACTCTGACAATTTCTGGGCTAATAAAAAAAGTTGTAATGATGAACATTGGATTGGATGAACATTGGATTTGTAGTTAAAAAGGTTTTATGAAGAAACAGATGGTAGTACTCTTTTTTGTATGTCAATAAAAAAATGCTAAAATGATTTACAAAATAATAAAAAAAAATCCATTCTAGTTTGGTAAAAACAAACTGAAAAATCCAAAGCTTTATTAATTAACTTCAACTAAATATAGACAGTAAACTAGTAATAATGTAGCAGTGTTAAGTTAAAGTGTATTTGATGTCAGTTCTAGTGTCAATGGTTGCGTCTCTTGCTTGTTTATCAGGACCAGTCTGTCCTTAAGAGTCTTAACTAGTTATCACTGCAGCAAAGACACTGGTCCTTTACTTGTGCAGCGGGTGGGTCTATAGGCTAATAGCTTTAAAATGAGTCTTAACTGGTGTTTAATTCACCGACAGCTGTTGTATTGGTTAAGAAACGAGCGGCAGGCTGGTCTGGATGTCTGTTGGACCAGGAGTGAAATTAGTTCTGCTGATGCCCATATTCCCTCCCGGAGAACCATCTGCTTCACTTCAATACAATAGAGGGATTTTCTGAGGGAATAAAATGCTTTGAATGCAACAATTTCTCTCTCTCTGGTTTCCTTTGAGATGGGTTTTGGTTAAGGTGTCGTTTTTCCAGGCAAAGCTGCCACTTATAGTGAGTCTGAAGCACATTTAATGATTGAGTCTTTTGTATCAGGGGCATTTCATTATCAGCATCCCAAAGGGTAGAACATGCTCTTTATCTTAATGCACATAGATCTGAGTGTTCATAACAGACCATCAGATGTTGTGTTGTTGTGTTGTTTTTCTCAATGTGCTTAATTTGTATCGTGACAACAGTTGAGCAACAAAATCCTGTATCTCATATTTGTTGTTGAGAATTATAATATTTACTTTCAGTATATCTGTAAAATGAACAAAATATTTTTGAGGTACAAAGCCACTGTTGGTTGCCAGAAATAGAGATTTTTATAAAACTATTATTTGCTAAAATTTCTATATAAATTAACCTTAACTTGCCATTTAGAATTGATGTTTTTTTTTTTAAATAATATGCAGGCCTAAACCAGAACCAAACTATAACCCCTTATATGATACAGAGAATTATAGCCTATCAGTATGAAGATTATTGACAATTAAATTCAACACTTCAATCAAAACAAAAATGCAGTAAAGGATCACAAAAAATGTCACTCTTTATTCTTATTATAAAAAAAAAAAAAAAAAAAAAAAAACTATCAATGAATAAGCCGCTTAATAATGAGAGAGTGAGTGTTTAAATACCA
>JAVQKG010348299.1:0-13919 GCA_036025885.1 Hypseleotris bucephala | reverse complement strand
GGACGCGGGCGCGGACGCGGGCGCGGGCGCGGGCGCGGGCGCGGACGCGGACGGACATGAAACCATAATATCGCCGAACGCATTGCGTTCCGCCGATATAATGACTTAGGCCATTATCCTAAGATGTTGAAATGTAGACACTTGTTTAAGTGTTGTGTGCTGTCAAAAGTGCTACTGTATATATGCAAGTTAAAGTGTTTCAGTGAAAAGGTGAAGGTGCTTGTGTCAATACTTTTAATTAACAAACAAGCTGTCTGTTACAGTGCTACAGTGGGTAAAAGTTCACCCTCACTCACTACTGTAATTTATACCTTTATAAGTTTACAAAGTGTGGCTGAGATTTTGATGATTGCGAGCAACTGTAGGCACAAAATGGCAGCCAGGCTTTTGGCATGGCTGAATTATGCATGAAATTCATCTTTGAGTGCTATGTAAGTGCAATATATGACAAATGCATTATTATTATTAGAAAAAATGATGAGAATAAAGTTGAAATAAAGACTGTTTTAGTGAGTATTACAATAACATAATGGGCTTGAGTAAGATCCTTGAGAATGCACCTAATTTTGGATGACAACAAAACCACAGACAGACTGAAGCATGTGATGAGAAAATCATCAAGTGAAGAGTAGCAGGCCTCGGGCGCCTCCTGACACTTCTAAGAGATCTATTTGAGTTCACAATGAGCACGCTTAGGTTTCAACTCAAAGACGTACTAAACCTACTCAAATATCTGTGACGAGAGAAGAGCAAAACCTGAAGATATATGATTTTAGAAGATTTGAAATGACTTGAAACAAAAGGGAAAAAAAGACTTGTGGTTGGGAGACTCTGACTAGTGACTTGACTTGTGACTTGCCAAACAATGACTTGGACTTCTGCATTTGACAGCCATAAACAGGGATTTCTGATGGTTTTTATACAAGCATCTTTGGCCCCAGGGTAGCGGTGGATACAGAAGTAGTTTACCACCACTGGGTGTGACTGAGGAGTGAATGAATGATGTCATTGTTAAGCGTCTAGAAAGGGCATCTAGAAAAGTGCTACATAACTGGTAAGTATTATTAGTAGTAGTAATAGTAGTGGGAAAAAATCATGAAAATGGGGCAGAGCGTCAGCATTCACCATGCAACTGGATGGTCGCCGGTTCGAATCCCCGCCCGAGCGCATATTGTCGTTGTGTCCCTGGGCAAGACACTCGGAGGGGCATAGGCGCATGCCAGCAGCCACGCCCCAGGGCAGCTGTGGTTACACAAATAGTGTACCACCATTGACTGTGGAGTGAATGAATAATGCAATTGTCAAGTGTCCTTAGAAAACCGCTGTGTACTGTCAGTGATATGCATTATCATTATTCCGCTTGTATCCGCGATCTTGTCCTTTCGGTCATTACCCAAAGCTCATGACCATAGGTGAGGGTAGGAACGTAGATTGACCGGTAAAATTTCGGCTCAGCTCCTTCTTTACCACGATGGTCCGGTACAACGACTGCATTACTGCAGAGGCTGCACCGATCCGCCTGTCAATCTCACGCTCCATCCTTCCCTCACTCGTGAACAAGACCCCGAGATACTTGAACTCCTCCACTTGAGGCAGGATTTCTCCACCCATTGTTAGCTATTTTCTTAAGCAATGGTCTGTGTTTAGCTTTAGTTGTCTTTTTTATTGTCAAGTCTTTTAACAATTATTATGGGCTAAGACTTATTCTCAGATTGGAGTTTCTAAACTAGGATTCATTCAGGGATGGGTTGTGTGTCGTCTGTACTCTCATATTCTTACAAAGTAGCCTTTGATTTCCTGTCATGTGTTAATTACTGCGTTTTTCCATTTAACTGGAAGCTCAGTGTAAACTAATTACAGCCTAATGACTGGGCTCGCAGCACAAAGCCTTTAGTTTTGATTGGGTCTGAAGAGCTACAGTCCTGTGAAGCCTCTCTGAGCGTGTTCTGTTCTTCTTTATTCATAGTGCTGTGTAGTGCTGTAATTGTCGGGACATTTGTGTGTTAATTATGGCAGAGAGTAGCTGAGCCCCAGCCAAGGTCCATAATTGTAGCTAAGGCGGGAAAGTAAATGGGGTTGGTTTGAGCAGCTGGGGTCCCATGGAGAGGGAAGAGAGCCGAGGCCCCCGGTGTGGTCCGCAGCCTCGGGGCCTAGGGGCCATATGGACACAACACTTTAACTGGCCTTTATTCTACACCTGACTCTTTTAATCAAAGCACAGCCCACTCCTTGTGCTGTAGTTCTCACTAAATATACTGTATCAGTCTCTGCTTTTATCGCCCCTGCGCTCTCCTGACAAGTGCTCTATATATTGACCAATTGTAAAAATAATCTGTTGATTACATTCAGACATAAATTTTTAATTACTTCTCTAATATCTGCTCTCATGGCACAATGTTTAGAAGGATGTCCAAACATAAAACTATATTTTGAGCTATAGCTCTCATTAATGCAGCGCTTGCTAAAAACAAGCCCTAATAGCTTTAGCCATGGCTTTCAATGAAGAGGATAGATGACCTCAATTCAGACTATTTGGAAGCAATAGCTCAGATGTATATATAAATTTAATGTATTAATAATAAACACAAATTATCAAATTGGCCTATTCTAACCTCCATCCATAATTCCTCTGTAGGTTTAATGTCCGTATTATTACTTAAATGTGCTTTAGTGTGTGGTGTAGATCAGACATATTTCTCTAACGAACACACAGTTTGTTAATTATTGTTTGTTTTAATGTGCTCAGCGTGAAGTGTGCCTCACATAAAAGCCATGTGTTCTTCGAATAGTGCCAGCCCTTACAAAAGAATGAATACAAGCCTGAGGAAGAGGATCTCTCAGAGATCTGAATACTGCGGCCCCCAGCCCGCAGCCAAAAAGCCCGAGGGCCTCTTTGAGCATTTACACAGAGAGAGGTTAAAGACATGTAGATCTGCAGTCATCGCCCGAGGCAGCCGTACACACAGCCGCACACGGATCATTAGGCACAAGAGGGTCAAAATTACTCCTAATAGTGTCAACAGATGGACTTTTCTTTGTCACGCTGGGTACAAACACATCCTCAGCAACACCTATTTCAGCTTAAATTAGTCCAGGAAATGGGTCATTTGATAATCAGTGCAAGAGGAGAAATAAGGAAGGTTTAAGACAGATGTTGTTGCTCTAAGTATTGTTCATGTTAGGCTGAGTGAAAGTGCTGCACTCGTCTGCCTCTTTCTAATTAACAAAAGAAGGCTTTGACAGGTGCTTCCATTCTGTCCCTTCATTCAAGTCGAGGTCAAGAGCTTTCTGTGCTCCGGTGATGCCCTTGTGCTTAAGTCGACCACAAGTGAAAACGTAACTAAAAGAAAGAACAACATGAAGAATTGATTTGGGGAAACAAGTGAAATTAGCCATTGACTGGTGTAAATTGAGGCCGCTTGTTTTTGAGTCGTCACATTATGTACTCTTCACAGGACTGTCTCGAGTTTCCCCTCTGTTTCCCTGTGTAATGAAGGCTTGAAATGGCAATCAGAGAGCTGGGCCCACATCTATTTTATTTACGAGCAGACTGCCTGGCTTTATGTGGACACCAAGCAAAGCGTGAATCCTATCACAGTCTACTGTACACAGTTTAAGTCCAAATAATTTATTGCGAGATGCTTCTCTTTCTTCCTCGCGAGCCCCGCTGTTTTCTGTGCAGTGCATAGGCAAAGTCCTGGGGTGCGCTCGCTCTTCCGTTCAAAATGACAACCGCTCCTTTACACTTTTTGCCGCACCATTGTGTGCTTCATGGCTTGTGCAGGGGGAATCACTGTGGAGCGGTTGACCTCGCCTATTCCAGTGCTTGAATATGATGATGGCTGCGACATGACTGGAATATCAACAGCATAATCTGCAGCCCCATCTCCATCCAAGCACAACAGTATATACTCCAGACAAAGTAATGCACTGATGAAAGGACACTTTCCATTCGGAGTAATCCTTCAGGCTGGTGTTTTTATCCATTGTATCAAACCCAATACAAAGACAATTTCAGAAAAAATACATAGTTAGTTACATTAACATAAACAACCGTTCAAAGACTTATTCAGATGTTTGAACAAATGCAACCCAAGTCTGGAAAAAATAACAATAATCCTTTTGAACATAAAATTGCAAAAACTTTTTACCTTCTGAAGTACATGCCATCAGTGCCACAGAATATCCAGGCAATCTAATGTGTGTTGCAATGTTTTTTTAACATAACATTTCCAATTTGATTATATATAATTTATTATAATTAATTTTGTTTACATTTCACATTGTGGAAAGGGGTTTGTGTTTCTACACAGATGTACAGACAGACATGAATGTTACTTTAAACGACTGCTCACCCTGACAGACTGCACCTCATTTACCAAACTATTAAAAAGCTAAAACAAGAGTGAGAAATGAGCAGCATAATTAAGTGCTGAGGCCATGATGGCGTTTTCTGGTTACCGTAGCAGAGTGCTATCGATCCGGGTGTAGGGGTGATTGATCTGTGGACAGATGGGGTTAGTATTCAGTGCTGTGGCCGGCCCTGAGACTCTTATTGAGGGCAGGTGCTGTTTCCGAGCTCCCAGTTAAAACCATTAGACTCCTGAGGCCTTCTGATAATAGGCTGTCACTCACCGCACTCCCCATCAGACAGTCACCGCACCGGGCTCAAGGATAACAGGCAGGAATCATCCGCATAACACAAGGCCGCAACTCACACCTTCACTGCTATGATAATTCCACCAAAGTGCTATACATTTGCCTTTTGATGTATGCATGTGAACTTGATGGTTGCTGTGGCTTAGCTTGGTAGTCCGTTTCATGCTCCTTGTCGATATGTCCCCGGGCAAGATACTTCATTCATCTTGTCTATCTGAATTTGTTTATGTGGAGGAGTGTTTGGCGGTGGAAGGATGGTATGGCAAAAGTATAAATACAATTTTATTAAGGTAAATTCACAACTTTGATTTGATCACAATTTTAGTTGACCTTTTTTTCCTACACAGAAGACTACTGCTATCAGTGTCTACATAAAACTGTACAAAAGTACAAATTTAATGTAAATATAAATAATACTTCATACTAACATGGACATTGGCGTTGTTGCAGTTAAACTGACTGTGAAGAGCAGAGCATAAATGAATGCACTGTACAACGATTCAACAATCTTTTCAGATTAGCATCATCATAACTTCATATCACGATTTAAACTTTTATCATGTATCATGTGGCGCTAGTTGAAAGGGTGTAGACTTATGGCTGCCACTTCTCTGTCAGTCTGCCCCAGATCATCTGTGGCATACCGTTACCAGTGATTATGGCTTCATTAAATAATGCACTGTTTGTTGCCTTAAAAAGTGCTATTAACCTACACTTTTCTCTGCAGGAATCAGTAGTGCTCAGGTTCCTAAAGGAGGTCCCAGAGTGGCTG
Organism: Hypseleotris bucephala; assembly: GCA_036025885.1. NCBI lineage: Eukaryota > Metazoa > Chordata > Actinopteri > Gobiiformes > Eleotridae > Hypseleotris > Hypseleotris bucephala. Next base: position 8,488 of record JAVQKG010348299.1, on the reverse strand, counting down.
TCCTGTTACGCTCGCCCTGCTAAAACCTCCCACTACCCCACCTGGGCCGGCTTCCTCCAGACCTTCCTCAGGCAAGGTCAGACGGCTGTTGTGAGCTCTGAATGGAATCCACCTGCCAATGCACTGTCTGGGATACTGGAATATTAACTACTGCTTGAGTCCACTTGATTCCTGCCACTCACAATAATTCTTATTTCATTTTTTTTTCATTTTTTTTTTTGCTGTGTACAAGCAAAAATTTTAAGTTTAGCTTCCTATTCTGATTTTATTTGGAATAATCCTAAACCGTAAAATACAACACAAATAAAACACAAAAAATTATTTATTTGAAAATACAGAACAAATGCCACTTCCCAAAATGTGCTGAAATAATTTCTATTAAAATGCTCAATAAAAAAAAATCTGTGATTCTCAAAGTGGACCACGTGGTTGAGGAATATGGATTGTGCAACTCATCATCATCATAAATGTTTTAGTAAATGAATTTAGAAGAATATTACAAGGACTTACAATTATTCAAAAGTTACTGGCCAATTAGGATTTTTACTAGCCACAGTTGAATTTTTATCTATCAGAGAAAATGCTATTTAATTCTCTTGTTTTTATGTTTTGATGTTTGTAAGTTTCAATTACAACTTATGTTTGTCCCTTGTTATTTTGAGTGTATGATTAGCTTATAAGTTAAGTAATAAGTTGTACATTTAATTTGACATTTAAGTAAAGCTAGAGCTGGGGTTAATTAGTCAAATCCAACTAGAAAGTGGGTAGTAGAAAATTACAATACAATACATAATCTGGTAAAAACTGTGTCCTTCAAACAGACTATAATTTAAATATATTACCATTTTTAATATCACACGCATTTACTTTCGCCTGTGCAGGAGGTGTGGTGGAGGCCTACCCCCCGTCAGATGCTATCTCCTGTGTGACTGTAGACCTGCTGCTGGAGCCTGGAGGACAGGTCACCATGTTGTCCAGTGGAGACCAGCTGAGGAGCTCCTGTGGTCTGAACGTCCTGGGCTCCTCTGTTCCTCAAAGATCCCTGAATCCAGAAACCTTACAGTCCATCTGCGCCCGTGTGGGACAGGCATGTAAGCAGCAGGACATCGTGGGTCATGTGTCTATGGATGTGGCCAGCTTCATTCACCGCACCACTAAAAAGCAGACGGTGAGATCCTACAATGAATGCAATTACACAACAGATTTTAACAACTCGGGTAAAAAACAACTTTTTTTTAACATGCAACCAATAATTCCAGAAAAACTTTGCGCTAGTCTCGAGCAGATGGAGATGTTTGAGTCAGGAAGGGCATGTGGCAATGGATTTATAATAGGTCAAACATTTGTGATTTAAAAATAATACTTGAACATTTCACTTTCAACAGATTAAATAGATGTAAAACAAATAACATACTTCCTCTTTAAAGACACTAGATATATGCTAAAATTGCTTAAATAAATTAATAATAATATGCAAAATCAAAGAAAGCAATGACTAAAATAAAGGGAGTACAATACACTATGTTAGGTTATGTCCATTCTGGCCACATGTGTTTTCACTACAGTGTTTGACAGTAGAGTTGGATGAGATCAATAGCTGTTGAGGAGAAAGGATCTATAGTGCTGCAGATAGGAGCCTCAGACTGCTCCCCTGAGGTCTAGAACAGGAAGCCAAACAGTGTCACAGAGCCCGCCTAATAAAGTGTCAGCTCACATTGTGTCACCGCACTTATCCACCATTTAAGACTTGGCCTTTCACCTCACAACACTCTGTGATATCTCTCAGACAATAGGTCATTCTAAAGTGATTTAGCAGCTGTACGAGGATGCCCTGTCAGTGTTATACTCCGCCCTCTCACTGGCTTCTCACCGGCTACAAGACAGTAAAAATCTCACCAGATATGCCTTGAAAACCATATCACATTTGTCAGGATTTAGTTTCGTAGAAGCAAGTGATTGATGATATTGGAAATGGGCAGGTTTATGATGGTTAACCTCTGCTCTCGACATGTGGCTACATTGACAGCCTATTGATCCAGAGCCTGTAAAATGAAATGCTTTGTTTATGATATTGTCTGAAATACAAAACATCAAAGCAGCAGAGTGGTTTTACAAGATGCCACACAGAAGGAGTTTTCAGTTTTTGGCAGACATATTTGTGCTGTTTTTGATTTCAGTCACTTCTGTACCGGTTTGTTTTGAGCTATAAATACTTGTGATGATGAAGACAGAGTGACCAGAGAGACGCTGCCACTAGAGGGTAGTATCATATGGATATTATCAGCAAAGAAAACAGCGCCAGGGCACTTTGTGTTTTATATTAAGTGAAATATTTTAATTGAAGTGATTAACAGAATTTATTAAAACATAGATAAACAGACTGTGACACTAACCCTACTGTATATTCGTTTTAAATTTTAGGTGATTAAAAACCTTGTGTTATTTGTCATATTAAAATATTTAATAAATGTAATTGAACTACTATTCATTTGTGTTAATTATCTATTTCTAAAAAAAATCACAAGGACAGAAAGTGGCCTTCCCCCAAACTGTTAAAAATGATATAATGAGAGCCATCAAATCTATTTTAACTCACAATCTGGCCCAGACGTGAATGCCATTCAGTGGCAGCATAATTAAGCGCAGACTATAAACGCTATGTACTTGAATAGATCAGCACATTAAAGACATTAAATTCTTGTCCATCTCCATCCGCGGCTCAGACAGACGCAGCCACATGGGCAAAACCTGTCTGCATTTAAACATCAATTTAGATTCAAACCTGTTGCTAAAAGCTCACTTTATGTGATGTGCAGAAGTGGGTCACATATGTTTGCCCTTCAGTCTCTCGTCACATTGTGGAGCGCCGGGGCCCCAGCTGCAGCGTCAGGCGCCTTAATGAAAACGGTCGGCCATAGAAAACAGGTACAATCCAGGCTTACATTTCCCACAGCTTTGTTAAGAGCCACAATGGGACAGCGCCGGATGATTTTTAGAGAGTGGGAGGAATGTGTCCGTCGCTGTGGGCCGAACGCAGAGCGACCAGAGTCTGCTGTTATCTGGTCCTGATGTACCCTAAAGGAAGCACAGAGCATACTGATGAACCTCTGTTAACATGTCTAACCAGACAATATACATTATACTTAATATTTTTAAACTAGCATCATTAATTATTCATTTCAATTCACTGTTCAAAGACATAATACGCTCAAACACATTTATATGTGCCAAAAATAAATTTACAATTCATTGTGGCTGGAAGCAAATCCAAGGAAAAATGAAGAATGAAGAACAGAATAAAAACAAATTATGGAACACTTAATTATTAAGTTAGTTGTGTTTTACTTGATTTGATCACATGATACCATTCTCATAAGAAAAAAACAATTGCTTATTTTGATGTTGCAAAATCTGAAATATCACGAAATGAAGAAGAAAACATATATACATACATATGAAATGGATAAAGCAATACAGATAAATATTGCATTGTTTTTACGATGAAGATCATTTTGGGAAGCTTTATCTCACGCTAAACTCAGAGGTTTATGATCAGCTTAAAACTTCTCTCTGGTTCGCATTAGACTTTTATAGTGGTGGTCCAGTTTTACTTTTTTCATATGTCCAAAATAAATTATTGTTTATTTGCATTTAGGCATTAGGTTTTAAGAAGAGAAACAGCATTCCTGGCCGCATATGTGCACGTTTGTGGAGATAAAGCGCCTGACCACACTCTCAGGGTCGGACATTTGCATTCAGTGGCAGCAGCGTTTACTTTGACAAATAGGAATAGCACAACCGCTCCTGCCACTTAGTTATTAACAACTCCTTCAGCTGTGATTTATGTGGCACTTGTGATGAGAGGGCACAGCTATTAGGATATTATTGGAGAAATTAGCCCTCTTTAAGCAGAAGGCTACGACCACACCTGACCTCTTAATATACTTATAATGACGCCATTTACCATACATATGTGAACTTCGCCTCATCACAAGTAAGCCAAACTAAGTAGCCTGGGGTAGTGAGCTCGCGGGGTGGGATCTACTTTGTGTACATGTCATTTTGTGAATTACCAAATACAGTGTACACTAATAACCCGCTTTCTTCACCCCACCTGCAAAAAATATATTAACAGAAGCAACTAATGGCCTCTGCTGCTGGATATTCTTGTATGAAAAATAATTGTAGTCATTTTTGTGTTGTCTCTTTTTAGGTGTGGGCCCTTGATCTGGACCTCTGCTACAGTGACCACCTGGCCATGACCCAGATGCTGCTGCTCACCACTAAAGCAACGCTCAATTGTCAAACAAGTTCTTTACAAGTTCCAATGCCAAACACAGAGAAATCTTCTCAAAAAGTATGTTTCTTTCACAGATAATAAAATTACTCTTATTCAGTTTGACATTTAGTGCATATACCTTTAATTACTTTGTGCTTTTACCCTACTTTTTATCTACAAAAGACCATGTTTTCTAAAGTCTGAAGTTAACTGTTGGCTTTTATTGAAGTCCCACCAGTCAATCTATAGTTTTACATAAAAAACACATTGTAATATACCTTTAAACCAAAGACACGCTTTTGTTTAAACTACTATTAATAAAAATCAGTCCTACTTGACTAACTCTAAAGCCATTGATATAAAAAGCTTTATCATGCTTTTCCCTCTGTCTGTTTGGTTGAATGTTTTTGAAATTTTAATCAACCCAAAAGCAATTTATTTTATGTACTGCCTCTAAATTCTGATAGGGTGTATGTTTTTCAAATTTTAATTAAAAACGTTTTAATATGCACTATTCGACTAGACTAATTCATTGTAAAGAATAGAATAATTAGAATGGTCAAACTATAACTCTGTAGTAATGGTAAAGACGTCATCCTTTTAGTTAAATACAACCAAATACTGTAATTACGCACTGGGCTCAGTGTTTAGGTGCTGCATTCATTATCATTTTGATAGATGAGCCTAAATAATCAACACATTAATAATTCATTGCATTTTCATTATGCGTGTGTGTGTGCATGCTTGAACACCTCATCAGCCCGGTGCCAAGCCTTAAACAAAAGAGTTATTTTATTAGCAGTATGCTGGAGTTTACGCTTGTTAATCCGAGGCTTGTATTATTTTATCAAACATTCATTTAGCTGGTGGCCTGGTGCTCTGGTGCAGCACTGCAGTGTTAATGGCTTCAGCAGTAGCCATCATTAGGGGCCCAAAGATTACAAACACAATTAAACCCGGCTGGACTCTCATTGTTGTGTGACAGTGGTGAGCAGCAGCCTTCACAGACAGTTGTGGATCTTAAAGCCTGAGGAGCATGTAGATCACATTTTGATCCTCTCTCTGATGTGATCTTATGATGTGCTCAAGTGGATTTCTCTCGATTGGTTTTCTATATTGTTGTTTATGATTAATTCATTATCTTCCACATTATTTCTGTTTGGATAGCAGGTGACAAGAGGCGAGATAGAATTTGCATAATAGCCAGTTAATAAAAAAAAGAAAAGTATTAGTAAATCCTAAATGTAGACATATTCCAGACTTGGTCCAAAATGAACTTTTCTGAAAATGTAAAGCTATTAGAATGATTCTAAAAAGTTCAAACAGTAGTCCATGTGTGTGCCCTGTGGTTAACTGGTTGTTCTCTTTTATCCAGGTTGTTGTGGAGAAGCGTTGTGCAGTCATGAGCAGCAAGCTGTTTCACACTAACCTGTCCATGCTCTACCGCAGTGTTTTCTTCAAGATGTGTCACGTCCGGGGCATTAGATACATCACACAGGTACCTTTTCTAGGATGGAGCCATATGATGTTATTTTTACACTATTTTTCACATTGTTTTTCTTTTACATTTTAGAAGAATCAAGGCACTGTGTTTGCACTTTACGACAGCTCAGACCGACAGCGGATTGGAATGATGTAAGCTTAGACAGAGTACTCAAGGAATAGTGAGAGACACAGGGATAAAATTCACATACAGTAACTAAACTGCACCAAAACCACACATGCAAAATAAATAATATTAATCCAATGAATAATGCCCAATTCTTTATTGGGTGGTGGATTATCCTAATGGATGGATGCTATTCTTGCCATTCTTGCCTTATGTGCTCCATTTACATATACTGTACATAATAGCTTAATGGAGAGTGCTGTACAGAAAGAGAAGCACACACACACAAAAAAGAATAAACAAGAAATATACAAATAATTTTTGAACGTAATGTGATTTCATGTGAATGTTTTTTAATTGTGTTTATCCATAACCATCTATAATCACACTACTGTATGTCACTATGCCTCAGAAGCCACACAATGATGAAAGCAAGCAGAATATGTATATAACATTGAAAAAGGCTCAGTGCTAACTTGATGGATTGAGAACACAAGAAGAGAAGGTATTAGACACTGCAGTACAGAGGATCAAGACAGAAGTGCTTTCCTTGTAAAATGTTTCTCTAAAGCCTCAAAGCATTTAAGCAGAGGGTTATTTCACATATTTATCACACAGATCCCTTCCTCTCTCATCCTGTGTAGAGTCTAAACCCAGCCCTTGAGACTCTGCTGTTTTCTGCTCAAACTTACATTGAACCTCCCTCAGATGAACTGTCTTGTGCCAGCGACTAGGGGGTCATTAGTAAACTCGTTTGTTTTGCTTGTCGTTAACAGCACAGTGTCTGAGAGTCCCGAGGGAGCACTAGTGACCTTTGCTCACAACCTGTCAGTCATTCATCAGGAGATATCATCCTCCAGAACACAGGGAGAAACCAATTTCAAGGTACATCTTAATGACTTAATGATCCCTCTTCATCTGTGTCAAGAAGGCCGTGTGTTCAGTGGAGATATTGACAGTGGCAATATGTCGCTAAAGAAAGGTTAACAAGTCGTTTTCAGATTGAACAATTACTGTAAGATTAAGTGTAAGATGTGTGTTTCTTGTAGGAGCTGATTAAGGAGATTGAAGATTTTCTGCAGAAGCACAAGCTGCAAGCAGTGGTCAATAAAAAAGCTCCAGTCTAATCTCAGCACCCCTCTGTCTCTGAAAGTATTAAAAAATTAAACCAAAAATCTTAAATAAATTGGTAATTATTGGTGATAGACAATAGTGTTTCGGAACAGTCTGGTAAGGCTTATGAATTGTGTGTGGGTACATGTTGTTTGTTGGTGGGCCTTGAGCAGAGCTCAGTGGAATAGATAGTTAAATCAGCACCTTGGCCTTTATTTCCTCACTCAGTGACTGCACCTGCTCCATCCACAACAAACAGCACTTAATGTAGTATTACTGAGAGAGACCTTCATGTGAGAGGTTACTCTGAAACAGGACTGGACACTGTCACTGAGGGCTGCAGCCATTTAAAGGAAGAGTTGCTGGGGTTGGTGTCAGTAAAGTGTGTGTTTACAGAAAATGTGAAGTGGATTCAGTACTAATACAGATCATATAATTCATTATAAAAAAAACCTGCTGTAGGCACTTGCAAACAATTCACCAAAAGCACACTATAAAATACTTGTTTTCAATTATCTGTTGTTATTTTTTTTGTTTGTTTTTTTTGTATTTTTCCCTTGAACAAGTGGAAAGCAGAATGTGTTAATATTTTATCCGAGCGTCCGAGCACTAGTCGAGGAGTGGAGTCGAGAAGGGGAACGGTGGTGCAGTGCCATGTTTCTGTCCGGAAGTCTACGAGCTGCGGACAAGTCCGTACAGACCATTGAGGGATATATACACTCAATGGTACAGACAGCTCAGAAATAAACAGAATTCAAGCAGTGTGTCTGATTTCAAGCTGTTTTAAGCCAACATATATAATGTTAATGAGCACCCGGAAATGTCGGTTTAGTAGCAGAGCGTGATCTTTTCCCTGTTTATTTTTGTCCGCTGTGACAAGCCTATGCTAATGTTAGCCGCTAATGTTTATGTCCCACCATGGAAAAACCTTCAGTGTAGAAGTCAAGAGGAGTCATCACTGTTTACACATGTCTGCCTACTAGCTGTTTATTATGAAGGAACTGTTAAAAATCATTCATAGCCTCTTTTTGAAAGTTGCCCTGTTCCCCAGCTCCATTGGCCGGGCAGTGCCTCGCCCCCCGGCTTCTGAGGTGCTCACCTCCCACCTGCAGCAGCGCAGACTGCCGCCCTGGACCTCCTTCTGTGTGCGCTATAGTGCCGTGCATAATGATCAGTTCGGACTGTCCAACTTTAACTGGAGCGTTCAGGGCTGCAACTACCACATCTTAAGGACTGGCTGTTTCCCTTTTGTCAAGTATCACTGCACCAAGGCCCCTCCACAAAACCTGGACTTTGAGGACAGGTTCTTCTCTGCACTTAAAGTCATCAACCTAGGTCAGTCAGTAGGCATACTCAATTAAATAGTAGGGTTGCCATATATATATTTAAAGAAAAATTATACAAGCAGTATCTAGCCTACTTTGGATGTTGTGGTAATGTTAAATAGTCATTAGAATGGTCAGTACCAAGGCCATGTGACTTCATAA
>JAVQKG010347878.1:0-10512 GCA_036025885.1 Hypseleotris bucephala | reverse complement strand
GATCCATTATGTGAATACGGTATATGCCTGTATAAAATGCGCTCTGTACTTAGAATACCCCTCTATATAAATAGCAGTCTTTACCTTGGTAAAAGCATCTCTTGTGAATAACTGTGGGCTGGTTCAGTGCAGGTGTCTCAGTCACACTCTGCTGACTCCCTCGTATTTCACTAATGCCTCTTCTGCTCCTGTCTCTGAGCCCTTTTAGCTCTGTCTAAACTCTTAAATCCCTGCTCTCCTCACTTCATTATTTCTGCTTAGGTTTTTAATTTCAATCTTATTCTACATTAAATAAACAGTATTAAGCAGCTATGTCACAACCAAAATAAAGCTTCAAAGACCTATAGGCTATCAAAGTGGACCAGTAGTGTATTATGTCAGAAGTTACTAGAAGGTGACTTTTGTTTTATCAACATAAGATAAAGTAAAAAGTAAATCAATAAAGCAATAAAATTAGATAATTGTAGATACAGTTAGCAACCAATGCAATGTTGTTAGTTGTTGTTCTTGTGAGTTATTGTCAGGGTTACAGTAGCAAGCTAGCAGTCACTAAACTCCGGCTGATGTTTCATAAAGCAATAAAGACAATCCATGTAGAAGGCGTATGATGTATAAAATAAGTTAGTTCAAAGTTAGATATTTTGTTGCCATGTTGTGACTTAGCGAGCTTAGCACCTACTGGACGCAGACTTCCTGGAGCCGACTATTCACTTTTGCACCTGAATACCCATCACCACCTAATTTTATGTCTTACTTTTGTCCTTTCTTTTAATAGCAATGTCATCATTCCTTCTTACTGTTTAGCCTATCGTATTAGCATAGCCACATTAACGACTATGCTTGTCAATCATCACATGACTAATTACCCCTTGAAGGACCTAAATGTCATTGTAAAGGCCAGAGAGCTTCATGCTGCAGTCATAGTCCTTTATATCTTTAGTGTGAGCTAATGGCTTTTCTTATGCTAGGTAATTACATCCTGCAAGTCAATATACAACCAATGCTGAAAACTATAGCCCATTTTAATGTATTGTGTGAGTGAATGACATGGATGACTTGTTTTATTAATGGCTAATTGAAGCTTACAAGGCATTACGATCCACACTAGTGTAACTGTTAATTATTTAATGTTTCTGCCTCAGGACAACAAGCTGAATTGACACTTTGTTCACTCAGTCATTGCCAAATCTAGTCACCTGTCAACTTTGAATTAGTAATCACATGGAATACATAGTAGCCCAGATGCGATATGCATCTTGTTTTAGAAAACTGTGAAGACAGAAGTTTTCAGACAAAGTAGAAAATATGTGGCCTTACGAGTGTCTTTTTATAAAATAGTGTAGGCTTAAATCACAACTAAACAAGGTCTAAATTAAAGAATAACATGGGGTTTACTGCAAAAATTCAAGACTATACTGTGGGAGGATTACAAGTACATACAGCAGCCTATATGAGAATTGGTTCTCATATATACTATGTCTATTATACAAGGCTCAACCAAATCCCAAACTAAACCAAGTCAACATCTGGTCGAAATGAAGTTGCTAAACAGTAATCAATATTTCAAATTCAAACTCTGGTGAGGGGCAGAATGAAATTGAAATACAATGAACAGATTTGCTCTTACTATATATTGTTCTGTAGTTGAGTTTTCTTCTACCACTCTCATAGCTTAGAGACCCCCACTAAACTATAAACATCTAATAAAAGTACAATGCTCTCCCCAGTGACTGTGAGCCTGGCAGCACTACCAGTGGCACAAGTGTACTCCTCCTCTCCCGCTGCTCCGTGTATGACTGTTTCATCATCACGTGCTACTGTATATTTCAGCTCAGTGCCGGAGCTATGGAGGCAGACAGCTGGTCTTGAGTGGCCAATTACGTCCGTTTATCTCCCTTCCAGGCGCAGCTGTGATCAAACCGAATGAAGAAACAGGATCAAACGCACATGCAAAAAAAAAATCTTCCGTTGAGTTTGCTTCAATGTCTTTTCGCCTCATGTCTGTCTGTGGTGCTTCCTCCCCTTGTACTTTTATCCCCCTCGCTGCCACTGTCTCTAAATATATACATGGATGAGATGGAGGAGAGGCGCTAGTCTATACAAAGTCACTGTAAACAGAAAGAAAGCTGACTATAGGGGAAAGTTGTTGAAGATATGAAGGTATTGTCTTTCCATTTACTTGTAAAGGAGTTTTTATAGCTGTCTCATGTTTTAGTAGTACTTGCAGGTATTTTTGGTTAATCTCATGCAATGAGAAACTGCAATATGAGATGATGCCGATAGAGGCCACCAAAAACCGCAAGCTATGCCCTTAAACAGTGTCCTAATGGCTTATATACTGTTGCATTGTTATGACTTTTGATTTACTTTAGCCTTTAAAACTGCACATTTAGAGATTTAAGTCTAAACCTGTTGTGATTGGGCATGGTTTTCACTCATAAAAGGGAGCTATGTACAGATGCATGATAGCAGAGAGTTGTATCTGCACATCGGGCCAATAACAGCCCCCAATTTAAGTCCAAAGTTTTCTTTTATGTGACTTATTACTACTTTGAGTAGACATTCAGTCGACTATATACAGCATAAAAATTAATACTGGGCCATCTTTTTGCTACCTCTTTCCTTCTGTGCAAAGTGGACATATAGGCACACTAGCAAACAATCCAAAAGCTTTGTGAAAACTTCACTAAAATCCAGGGTTTACTGACAGCTGAATAACACTGAAAGAAACGAAAATCTAGTCCTCATATGCCATTTCAGCACCACATTTCTGCTCAGATGCTATTTTCCAGTCTCCACTCACTGATTTGAGCCCATAATGGACAAAATTGGTATGAAAATGATCTTCCCTCAGGTGAAATCTCTAAGTCCTACAGTTGCCCCACCGTGACATAAAGAAAGCTTTCAGTGTATTTCTTCAAACAACATTTGCTAGACGAAGCTCTCAATACAAGTCATGAGACCCACTAGAGCCTCATGCAGCGCCAGCCTTGTAAATAAGCCCTAAATCAATAAAAGCTCCAACTTCAACTCAAGACTGTTTGGTTTCTACAAAATACAACAACTTCGCAGCTTTGGTTTAGTGAAGCTTTACAGACAACATTAAATGGTACAGTTTATAGTTTAGTATGTATTTGTGACAGGGAAGAACATTGCAGTCTACATTTTGTACAGCTGTAAGTTTAATACATTTCATTTTCTATAAACTGTTGTTGATTTCTGAGCACTGAGTCACACAGAATGTAATAGAAGATAATACAATGACCAGTCCAGATTTTGAATGCAGGTTATGTCAAATCTCTAAAATGTCAAAATAATATTATAAACTGACATTGTGCCCTAAATAACACTGAATTTGGCAAAATTACATCGTTGAAACGGTGCCATCATTGGATTTAAGACAAGAAAATGTGCATTCAATCAGGAATTATAATTAACTAAATTTTGGATTTTGAAACATCAACTCTGGAGCGGTTTGGAGCAGTGTGGGTCCAGTCCAGCTGCTGCTCTTCCCGAGTCTGTCCAAACTAATGATCAGAGCGTCGTGCCGCTGGGACCAACGTGACAACAGCTCTATAGCAGCGGAGCAGCCGCTCATTCAGGTTCACCGGCGTTTTCAGCAGAAATGTAACAACTTTTTTCTCTAGCTTGAAACAGTTCAGGCGGCAAACAGGTGGCTTTTGTTGACAACATTACAATTCTTTGGTGGACTTTTTTTTAACCTAATTAGATTACAGCCTGCTGAAAGATTAATTAAACTTTAACCGACACTTCCACACTCTACAACGCCTGCTCTATAGGTTCAAGAGGCTTGTGGTTTTTGGCACTTTTCACACCACAGCTACTAAGAATATTATATTAGTCCCACTTAGCATTAGGCTACATACAACGGAGCAAATCGGAGAAAGCTGCCTATAGTTAAGTATACCTAGAGGTTAAAATGCTACTTTATATCTTGCAGAGGAGCATTAAAATACAACCTAATTCATGAAAAGAGAGTCATGCGTACTCGGGACAAAGTTTAGAAAGAAAAGCTTTAGGCGTTTAGTCGAGTTTTGTTGGGGACTCCTGACTTCTCCATCTGTGCTCCGCTGCTCACTGGGATGAGACCGCACTGGGACATCCAGAGAGATGACCCCAGCAAAGCCCTAAAACTTAACTAAGCGTGTCCCCCCTAAGCACCGATATAATAAAACTAGACGAAATGCATTGTATAAATCACGTTGTTTTACGCATGACGCTTTTGGTTGGTAGTAGACTGTTTTACACTATTCCCACAATGACAGATTCTTGGAAGACACCGAAGTGACACGGCTCTACAGTGGCTTTACTCGCCAAACACAAGTGAAAAATGTTTTCCCACGAGGAGCTGTTATCTTTCTGTTTAACACCTCCGTGAGACAGAGAGTGAAATCACACTCACCTCCTTCTTCTGCTCCGGCTGAAGACACGAGGGACGCCAGCAAACATCCACTCAACCACAAAACTAAATCCATAACGGCAGAAAAATAAATCTCCACTGATCTGAAAGTCCGTTTCTGTCTGCTTGTTTCCAAAAGTCCTCTCCCCACACACCAAACTGCGTTAAATCCAACGCCGGCTGCTCCCACCGGCTCGTAGTAAAATCACGCGTGCACTGTTTGTGTGTAGGCAGTGTCAGTAAAGTCCTTGTGGGGTAAATAAATGCAAGACAAGTCCAGTTTCTCTTCTAAACATGTTTGAAATCAGTGCGGTCCGTTGTGCGCGCTACGGACAGCGCGATCCTTTTGCTGGCCGCAACGCGCGCGGGGACCGGGGGCAAGTCCACACCGGAGACACGCGCTGTTCTGTGGGTTTATAAAGTATAAAACTCAGGGGCGAGAGGAAAGGGAATGGACTGTTTAGTCAAAGTCTTTGTTTCAGTAAATCACCCCAACTGTTTTCCGTTGCTTTTCGTTCAAAATTCAGTGCAACCGATGAGCGTTCATTCCAATAGAGTCCTTTCTTGCACAAAACAGAAAGAATGTCTCATAAAAACGATGCGCAAAAGTGCTCGCTGTGTAAAGCCGTGGTACAAGCTCCGCTGATCCACACCGTGCGTCCTCATCCAAGCGCACTCCGCTGTGTCTGCTCTTGCCTCTCCGCTCCGCGCAGGGCTTGTGACAGCTAGCAGTGGTGCTCACTCACTCCACACTCTCCACGTGCGTGCACGGCGAGCCAAGCGCGCGTCCGGATCGGATTACAGTAGGCACCTCAGCCCGCCTCCATAGAGCCCCCAGTGATAGAGAGTCCTCACAAACCTGCGCCTAGAATCTCTGTGCGTCCTTTTCTTTAGATACCTACAGTCTTCTCTACTCATTGTGTCTTTGTATTTAATGTTAATGAAGGACATGTGGTCATAGAGATTTATTGTATTTTACTAGGGTGAGCAAGAAAAAAACTTTTTAAACATTAAAGTTTAAATAAGCTTTTCTTTAATAATTTAATAATAATAATGTGAACTGAACAAAAAACATATTTCTTATTATGAACCAGTTGAAGCAGAAAACAAAACATTGTAAGCCAATGCTTTGCTATTTTCTTCCAGCAGATGGAGTGTTGAGTGGCATGTAGCCGGTGTCAGAATTAAAAAAAAAAAGATCAGTTAATACAAATTTACTTATTCAGTTTTAATCACTGTTCTTTTCATGACGAACAAATGATGTATTTCACAAATTAAGTTTGGCATCATCCTAACAGAGCCAACCCACTTCATTTATCCAGGCTTGGGACTGAGGCTTTCATTTCATTAAACCAAATGCTTTTATCAATTTTACAAAATCACAGCAGTTGATTGTATCACTAAAATATTAGAATATAAAACATTTTGAACATCACCATTGTGATACCTGTTATTCTAATGCATATAGAGGGTTAAGTCTAAAATCTCTCTTTAATGTCAGAGATTGATTTGTGTGTGGGTCCTGGTGTTAATCCAAATACACACATGCTGTTCTCTGTGCACACACACTCGCATCAGTCTGCAGCAGTCCGGGGCAAAAAGCTGTTTTCCAAGGGCACCTGGGTCAGCGGCAACCAGCATCTAAACAAGGGCCACACATAGTACACAGCAAAGGCACAGGCGAGGACCGGAATGACAAACAGCCTGGGGAAAATTTATCTCATTTCAAATATATTATATGTTATAAAGGTGCTTCTTTATTTTGTTCAGATGCAGCTCAGTCACATGACCTCAGTCAAGTCAGGCTCAGGTCACAAACTTCAGGAAATGAATCAACTTTTGAATTATTTCTCATAAAAAGGGCATGATTTGATTTGACTGAGGAGGTAGTGGCTAAAGTTCAGAATAAATGCTGGATGTTTATCATTTTAAATCCAATGGAGGTTTCTAAATGAAATGTATCTATGTACAGTTTCCAGACAGATGGATAAACAGGCTGGCAGGAGTTCCAGGATATGCATATTAACATTTTTGGACTTATGCATATCCTAATGTAATATGTCTAATATCCTTTGTTGATGGGCACCTGGTTATGGTTAAGGAAAGATTGTAAGAATTGTAAGAATTTTGTAATATAAAAAAACTAGTTCAAGCAGAGGGTTATTCAGCAATAGAACTACCTTTTAAGGCTATTACAGTTATCTAAATTAATTATGTGAAACTAAATTAATAACTTGCACTGGTTTCAAGATTACATGTTTTTAGCGCTCAATCACAACTTTTTCCATAGCTGCCCTGAGACAGACTTATGACCTGTCTAACCACCACGAAATACACCAAAATCACGCTAACTCGCTGATACAAGGTGGGTAAAGTGGCATGCCCAAGGACACATCAGCAGTATAAATCATAAAGCAAGGTTTGAACCCCCAACTTTTCTATTACTAAATAAGCTACTCTACCTCTGGACCCAGGATTTTGTGTCTTCCAAAAAGCAGACATAGCTCCTTTATTTGGGATACTTCTTATTTGTCATATCTATAAAACATATTTAAGGAACCAGTGACAGTTCCACCCAGTTTCACATCCCTCTACATTTCTGACCCGAGCATTGACCCTTCACTTGACCCATCCCGGGGGCCTGCCTGAGACTATTGCCCCAATGCCATGTGCTCTAGTGAGGTGTAACCCAGGGAGGCGGTCAGGGGGTACGTATGTTAGAGATCTTGTTTTAACCCCAAAAGCATGTGGTCCACACGAAATACCCAGATCTTAGGCTTCTGCATGGGGCTTCCCACGGCACGCCCAGCTCTCATCCATACACATGTACACACAGTCAGGCCATAATAACACAGTACTGACCACACAGTAAAGAGCAGCAGTTATCTCGTGGGAAGAACTACCCCTTCAGTCCTCATTATTTAGAAATACAAGAGGAGACTCCCACCAAATATGGGCAGAAATATTTATAACTTCACAGGACTGGGCTGGGTCTTCTGTACCTGTGTTGAGAAGCTTTGATCTCTCTGGGTATATCCATTGTGCAATACAGGATCAATGTGTCAAACTATGAATGCATTTTAAATAGGAGTGCAATGCTAACACAAATTAGTACCATAACAAAAGTGTTTTAAAAGCAGACTAAACAGGACTCAATCGTTGTCATAGTTTTTTCTTCCAGTTACTGATTATTGGAGCTGCAGTATACAGCCCTAAGCCCAGTAAAACATGTTTGATTTATTAGTATATTATTTGCATTTTAAAAGTTTGTTCCAATGACAGTTTATTATTTCAATATAACTTGTAGCTTGTAGGAGTTGCTTTGTTAGCAGATGCTGGGGATAACTATAGAATAATAGGATAGTAAACTATTTTGTGCTTACTTTTGTTCCCAAAAGAGTACTCAATTTATGTCACAAAAACTTAAGCACTTGCTCCAACCACCACCACCAACATTTATACAAGGCGGGATTAGTATTTTGCCCAAAGACACAACTGCAGTGTAAATTAGATATTGCACCACCAATCTCCAATGACGTTTGGTGCTAGCTGTCCATTCTAGTACCCTATTTCAGTTTCTGCTGATTCAGTATGTTAGAAATGTATTAATTGTTGTAAAGAGGGCAGTAAAATCTCATCAAAGTTGCGTTATGTTAAGTTGTGTTAATATGAATTATTGCCATAGCCAGTTTCTCTCCTATTCTCCCAAGTTATAATAGAGACATTTTTTCCTTATTTAGCCATATGTTTGACAAGCCCACAATGAAGTCAAACTTGGTTGTGAGTGCTGGACAGTGACAGGTGACAGGGGCACACGTACGCACCATCAAACTGTCAGTTAGATGTTTCCTAACTTCTCTGGAGGTCCGTAAGTATAAGGTTCGTTTTTCCATGACAGGTATGTACGTGTGTGACTGTGTGTGTTTAGGAGTGTATGTGTTTGTGTGAGTGTGTGTGTGTGCGTGCGTGTGAGCGACCCCTGTAACCTGCTGTAACCTGTGCCTCCTTCCACTGAAACTGAAGACACCTAGGCCAACTGCAATCTGACACAGCTATCATAGGCTAATAACGTCAAAGCAGATTGTGGACATTTTGAATGAGAAAAAGTGTGATTCTGTGTATTAAAGGTGTAGACTGCAAAATTCCTAACGTACAAAAATGTCAGAAGCTTTATCTGACCTTGATCTATGATGTAAAGTAGGTTGTCTGTAGTCTGTAGAGGCCAGGGGAGGGACTGAGCTGGTTAAAGTGGTAACCCACAAAGTCTGATCTGATGTTGCTGTAGAGGCTAGGGGAGCTTTTTGGACACTAAGACGTAATCAAACTCATATGCTATACACAAAAACGTTTGGATGAGATGACTATAATTCAATTGAAGATCTAGTTTGGTTGGACATGGGTGATGGGTACAGACTAGTGAACTCTTTTTACCAGTCCAAAGCCAAGATAAAGGGAAAGGGTGGTGTTAGAAAGAGAATTCAGCGTAAAACATGCTAAATCAATGCACATGAGGCAAGTGATTTGTGATGGCAAACCTGAAAGAAAAAAATCTAAAGGAAAGTAATTTTGAATCACATCAAACGTGTGTGGAACTAGCTGGATGTAGATTACAAACTGTAATAGCATTTTTTTTACAATGCTGACCCCAGAAGTTTAAAGTGCGGCCTCACCTCTATGAATCATTGCACCGTTGTGTCCAGCCCACCACATGTTCATAAACCTTCTGGACTTTCCCTTTGCACATTCTTCAGTACAGTCCACTCCGAAACCACAATGTTAATCCCTCACACCTTTTCTTCAGGCCAAGTGGACGGCTAGATTTCCCAAGTTACCAATGACATAAGTGCAAATCCATTTTAGGCAAAAATGGACAGAAATGCAGCTGGGGCCCTTAGTAAAATGAGCTGCGTCTACCTCACTGCCAACTGCTATACTAACTGTAACATTTGCACTTGCATGTTGTTGTCAAGACAGCTAGATTTCTGACACCTACATTCATTCAGAAGTCAGAACTACATAGTATATGATATCCATGTAAAAATATATAGGGTAAAATTATCCTTTTTTGCCATACCAGAATGATGAAATATGTATGGGACTGCTGACAAGCTCTTTTGACCTCTCCACACGACTGTAACACAACTTTAGCCACTTCCAGTCTCAAGAATTTTTAGGTGTTAGCCATTTAGCTGTTATGGTATTGTAAAATGTTCATAGTCAATAAAGACAGGGATTTTAATGCATATAGAAAAGAAAGTTCACATTTTGGTAAACTTTTTCTCCCATGAAAGATGCAGTTGTCTTTTGAGTTATTATCATACAAAGACGTTTTTTTTTGCAGAGGACTGGCTAGGCTCAAATCCTGTTTCTCTCACCACAAACAATGAATGAAAAGGGGGCTTTAACTTATTATCATTCTTAGAAACAGTCCTAGATCCCTAATGAATAATAATAATAACTGTGGCACAGGCCCCTCCCCCATCCATTGTATAGACTTAATGGTATATGCGGAATGTATTGGGTCTATTGGGACATGGGACATTGGTGACCATAGGGACCCAGCCATCTTCACTGAATCTACACCTTTACAACTAAATGTCAATGCCAAAAGGTTAGCTGCAGATCTTGAAGTGAATATTAGGAATTGTTGTGTTAGTATCAAAATTGTAGATACCTGCTTCAGTCTCCCGGGAGGATGCAGAGTCCACAGTTTTTGTGAAGTGTGGAGAAGGATATTTCCTGTTTTGATCTTGTATTTCACACGACAGTAAAAAAAAAAAACAACAAAGTTCAAGGGAAGTAGTAATAATGAAGTACTAAAGATTAAGCCGTGACTACATTTCAAAGGATGTAACTTAGCGCCTACAGCTAAGAACAAGGAAAACAGTTGTGTAAGTTATGACTAATATTTTGGTATTTATAGTAGTTCAGACTGTATGCTAACACAAGTGTACCTTTCAGAAAAACTCCCTTTGCTTTTTAGATGTCTAATAAGCAGTTAAGATAGAATAAACTTTTACCAGAAAAAAAAGCTCTAATTGGTTGCCGTCAAGATGTCGGGATTGGGATTATACTGTTATTCAAAACGACTA
>JAVQKG010347809.1:0-11323 GCA_036025885.1 Hypseleotris bucephala | reverse complement strand
AACTTAATTAATATTCATCGCAGATGTACCCAATTTTAATCACCTCTTCCTTAAACCAGTCCTGACCTTCCCTGAAAGTTTCATCCAAATCCGTGCAGTAGTTTTTAAGTTATCTTGATCACAGACACGCACATGCGCACACACGCCAACGCCGGCGATCACATAACCTCCTGGCGTCGGTAACTAGGCTTTGACCTAGAAGACATAATCAGAAATGAAGCAAGAATAAAACAGAACTAGGAATCGCTCACAACTAAATGGGTCCCAAGCTAACAGTTTCCCTTAAATTTACTGTTATTATATTTGATACATCCGCAGTTCACATTTTGAACTTTCTTGGACCTCAGGCAGCAGTGGCTCTGTGGTAGATCATCAAACTATAAGGGTTGGTGGTTCCACTCCCACTCAAACTTGTGCATATCATTGTTGTGTCCTTGGGCAAGACGCTTATGCCTCATTGCTTATGTATGAATAAAAATGTAAGGTTCTGTAGGTGCAAAATGACTGCCATGGATCTGACAGCATGCCCCAGGGCAGCTGTGGCTATAGATGTAGTTTGTGTGTGGTATGAATGAATGATAGACACAATTGTAAAGCACCTGGTCTTGTAAAACACAATATAATCCGATCCATTATAATTATTACGACAATATTTGAAAACTTGTATTTGTCTAATTGGGTTTCATGGTTCAGTTCTAACTTCATCCTTTTGCCCATCTTTGTTCCTCTTATCTCTCACTCTCTCTGTGATGAAATAACCTTTTTCTATTGCAGCAAAATGATCTCATAGATAATCCATTTTATTACTTTGATTTGGAAATAAAACCAAGTGAGGTGGCAAAGTTGAAATGTGCACGGATGAGACGGAGAGAACCATGGCAGTGAGAGTGAGAGAAAGCAGTTGTAATAGATGTTCTGTGAGCAGCAGGAGAATAAAAAGCATGTGGGCGTTTATATGGAATTAAGACTCAGTAAGTCATTACCATACGGTCTAGGTCTATCCACATACACATTGCACTACACAATTGCAATTCCAAATAAATGGTTATGAAACTCATCTCACCCACACTGATAAAACATTGTAAACCTTCTGTTGAAGCTCACAAAGATGATGTGGAGGTAAAAAGCTCAGGAAAGTCAATTTAAATTTAAATTCAGATGCTACTGGAATGGGCTTTTCATCGAAGAATAGGACTCACCATTGAATTTAATTTAAAAAACAGCCAGGGACATTTGTTTGTAATTCAATCAACTGTTAGGCTGTTATGGCTTAATATAACTGTTGGAATTTGGTATAGCCTGCAATTACTCACAATAGGGAAAATAAATAAATAAATATTAATATAACACATTGGGAGAGTATAACTAGGTTATGTTTATGCGCAAATCCAAATGATTACATTTGTTAGTTTAATTTTAGAGTCAACTGTTTGAGTTCACAAACTCTCAAATCTCGCGAGAACGGATCAACACGTTTTTGGCAACATGTTATTTCTTTTAATGCATACTTAGCCGGTTTTCTGTGGTTTCCCGGTAAATCTCCCCCCTCCCTCTTCTTACAGTATGTTTTAAGCCTGACCCACGTCTGTGCACACTTTTGCCTCGCTGCCTGCTCCTCCATGGCTCACCTACTGTACCTCCGCGTCAGTTTGTGCTCCATTTGCATTAACAAAGTCGGTGAAGTGCTCATGACTGCGCGCATCCTGCCTTCGGGTCGTCCTCCCTGTTGCCTGGGACTCCAGCTGTGACAAAGTGACAAGCGAGCCGAGAAAAATGAAAGGAGACTCATAATCCACCATCACATTGACTTACTGTCATCTTGAAGTGTCACGGAGGAACCAATCACCTGCCGCGATGACTCTGCCCATGTCCCACTGTAGGCCACCGTCAGCTGTCAACAACCTGCGTGGAGGTATGTGCCAACCGTGCCAACACAACTGATGCCGCCCCCCTTATGTACATACGAGCATATGGCCAACAATGTATATAAATCATAGTGCCAAATTATCAAGACCACACTGACAAGCCATTTGGACAGCAGACTGACCCAATAAGACCATAAACAAATTGTACCATTACCAATGGTGACCAGATGTCCCTACTTATTGGGGACAGTCCCAGTTTTAAGCTTCTTGTCCCATGTCCCAACAAATATCTGATGGGACACTAATATCTCCCATTTTTTTTAAATTTTGTTTAATTTAATTTTTTTTTTTTTACAAATCTTGTCCCAGTTGTCTCCATTTTGACCATCAGCAACAGATACTTCAAAATATTTGTCTAATAACATTTTTCATAACATTTATGTACCGTCATTGTTTTAATCAAAAAATGCTATTATTTTCAGATTACATTTTGGAAGCTTTTTTATCGCTCAGTAAATTAAAGTGCACGGTGATATTAGAAAAAACCTCACCCTACCATAACCATAACCATAACCAAACTGCATAAAAGATAAAGTCCACTAGAGTTTCATGGATATTTGGTCACTCTTATAACATGTAGCACTAAGTAAAATCTCAAATCGTGTAGTAAGCATGCTTTATGAGAGGCTCTGAATTGGGCACTATTTTTATTATGTCAATGTGAAAAAAAGAAAAAAAGTCTAAACCCCTACAGCTTCCCCAAGGCACTGCTGGATCAGTGGTGTGTGCAGGTAGCTTACAAGAACTAACATATAGGGCTACAGTAGTATACTTTAGGTACATATGTATTTGGACAAATGTACAGCACACTTAGAATTGTGACCTATTCTATGTTAGTTAATGTTCTTACACAGTTTGAAAAGATACAAAGTACAATATTCTAATAGAACTTTAAAAAAACAAACATTTCCCCTTCAATGGCACCCTCCACACCCCCCGAATTTTAGGCTAGATACTTTTTATTTATTAAATAGGGGCAAAATAATGAGGCTTAGCACATTAATACGTTATCATTGTGTTTCTATGTTATAAATCTACAGTAGTACATCAAAGTCAGTGTGCAATATTGAAATTTCTGTATAACAATCAAATTCATCTATGTTAAAATTTTGAACAACGACCGCCCCCCTCCCCCCATGCCCCCTAGACTAAAAACCTAGGGGAAACACTGATTCCTCATCCTAGAAAGCCAACTCACTATAACAACATTGAATATTCAGCAGATGTAAATGACTTGCTATAAGCACTTGAATCATTATCTTGTAGTATTTGAGGAAATGGCCCGTGTGACCTCCATTCATCTCAGTTTCACGTCTCTGACCATCTGACCATACACAAAGTTTCCCCTGAGTGAGTTCACACTGACTGCTGCCAACCAGTGCTGCTGTTTGAATCAATATAGTGCATTGTTCTCCCTGGCTGCCAAGCATCTTCTGTAATCTGCCCTGTTTTGTTTAGTGAAGCCTCTTTAGCGTAATACACATTGTCTCCCTCTCTGCTGCTTTGTACGGCGCCCATTTTTCTGTTTGTATTTTCGTCCTCGGGGGGAAATGTAATTCTACCTTTGTAGATCAATAAAAAACAATGTATCCTTATGTATTATACTTACTGTTCAAATCCATCCTTTCCCATTAGCAAACATATGGGCATGCTGCCTGCAACGGCGGATATGTAATTAATAATCATAGCGAGGCAATTAAAATCAGAAGGCTTTATGGGCTTGCAGAATAAGATATTTAATGCATGAGGCAGCCAGGCTCTTGTTGTAAGTCAGCATACCTGTTTGTTTGTTTTTATGGTTTGCTTCATGTTAACTGTGTGTGTGTGTGTGTGTGTGTGTGTGTGGGAGAGAGAGCGCAGTGAAGAACAATTTAGCACTTAGCCCCTTCCCTGTATGCAGTTATTTACTGTTGAGCTGCAGTAAAACCACATTAGTGTAAATGCAAAGCCAGCAGACTTGGGGACCCACTGCACTGCCATCCATTTGCAGTGACAATCATTACAGTGTCCTGCAGCCATATTCCGGAGGGGGGGGTGTGTGCTCCCGGCCCCCCACTAATCCACATTCTCTTTCTTAATTGGTTCAATTAGTCCTCTCAGATACTGTATGGATGTTACACTCTGCCTGTCTGCTGATAAAGTCCAGTGAACATATTACTGGGCAGAGGTTACAAATTGGGTTCCCAGTGGTGCGGCTTAATACACAGAGGATTTGAAGTCATTTATGTGGTTGAGTGGGCTAAAAACTGGATTGCTTACAATGCGATGCAAAAACACAAGCTTCCTGGCCTCACCGTTTAGTCTAATATGAGAGCTGTGCCCATGGGAATTCATTCATAAATACTGGCATACACACATCTGCTATATCAGCCTCAGATAACCGCATAAAAGAAAGTAAATAGTCACAAAGGGCATTATCGCCTTTTTAAACATTAACTCACTCTTTCAATTTAGTTCACACTCTTTCTTCTCTTTCATTCACACACACACGCACACACACAAACACACTCATACACACACACACAGACTAAGCGATTAGGTTAGTGACATGCTAAACTCTGTTGCTTAATGGTCACTCTCCTTCAAAGCCAGGGTTAAAGATACCGCTGCTCGGCCAGTAAATGGGTGAGTGGTTTCAAAGGCAAGCACATGCACGCTCGCTCATGCACGTGCACACATCATCAAACAAATGAGCTGGTTGCATTACTGTCCGTCTAGTGAATGGAGAGCACGTATTGATCTGGGCACAAGCTCGTACATCAGCGTGGTTAGGCAAAATGCCATTAGGGCGCAGAAGAAATGGTACAGACGTTTATTTTCCCTCTGTTCACATAATCACAACAGCCTCTTCCTGCTTGTTACAGCTGTCCCGCAATTAAAATTTGAGTGCCCCTTTTATAGCCACTTGTTGATCATGTTCTTCCTCTTGTTTTGTCTTTTGATTGTTCAGCGTACAGTGTCACAATATGTCGCCTACTTATTGTTAATGCAATATTGGCCAGTGTAATGTACATCTATTGCAATGATGTTAAAGTCTTCAACTGATGAAAGCGATTCAGTGGTTTGTTCCATCAGAGCTTTAGAAGAAGAAGTGTTGAGCGGGAATAAAAAACTGTGTTGAAAAATGGTCTAGTCTTGATCAGTTAAGTCTTGTTTTTATTCTTTGGTTTGGCCTCATTTTGGCCCTGGCTAACTTCTGTTTTTTGCCCTGGTTTAGCTTAGTTTATGCCTGGTTTAACTTGGTTATACCTTGGTTTAGTCCTGGTTAAAGCTGCACAATTATTCGCAAAGGCTTTGAAACTGCAAATTTACTGGTCACAATTAGCAAGTTTTAAAGGCTGCAATTTTTTAGGCAGTATAATCCTCTGCACAAGACAAAATTAATGTAAAAACCTGCTTCCCTTGCAGGTTTAACCTCTACAAACATGTTTTTTTTTTTTTGGATGAAGGGCCTATTTTTGGCTGAAGCATAGCTTATGTTGCCGGCCCAATTTTTACAGGGGAGTCCTGGCACCTATGGGGAACCTATTGTACATGTTTTTAGTTGTAGGGGAAACCGGAGTGCCCGGAGCAAACCTACGCAGACACGGGGAGAACATGCAAACTCCACACAGAAGGGCCCTGACTGACCGGTCCGGGAATCCGCTGTGAGGCAAGAGTGCTAACCACTGCGCCACTGTGCCACCCGTGCCACCCGTACCACCTGAAAAGGCATTTGATTTTGCCAGTTATTTTACCAGTTAATATTTTTGTCCTGGTTAATGTTGCTTTCAGACAAGTTTAAATGCGCAGTATTACTTAAGCTTGGTTTAAAAACTATAAGCTATTGCTAATCTAATCGCAATCACAATATTTGTAATAAAAATTAAAAACCATCCCTTTCAAAATTGTTTTGTCCTGATTTAACCTTGATTTGACTTTAATTTAGCTCTAATTCAATCCCGATAATTCATGCTTGAGTCTCTGTGATGCCTGAACTGAAATTATAACCATCTATATTTTAAAATAATTGCATTCACATTATCACAATAGTCACCCCCTTAGAACAGTGCAGTGGAGTGCAGTAGTGTACTTCTGACAGCACTGCGGGCTACTCCCTGGTCCTGTCTATCCTGGAACATGCTATTTGTGGCATGTGATGGGTGAACTGGGAATAACTGCATGATTCAGCTCCACAGGTTCTATGATAAAGTGCCACGGGGAACATTTTCATATAATGAACACATCTTCTTTAAAGGGGCCTCTTGAGGACTACTGATAAGGACGCATAGATAGAGAGCAGGGAAGAAAAAGGAAGATCAAGTTAGATCTGAAGGAGTGTAAGAACTATCGGGACTAAAAGATATTGGAAAAGCAAATGTAAATCGAGTAGTGTTTTCTGATGTTTGCTCACTTATACTTTTATACTACTATATGTGTCTGTTCTGCTGTAGGCTGTGTGCTGTGTGCTGTTATCAAGGTTAAATACTTTGACTTTGGAGTGAGGGTGCTAATTGCAGAGTTAAAGGTGTAGGCTGTAAATTTCCTAATATATAAAAATGTGTTATCTGAACCTGTTCTATGTAAAGTATTTGTCATAATTATTATTTTGACCTATAGTAGTCAAGTTTTACTTTAGTCCCTCCCCTGGCCTCTACAGACTATAGACGACTTACTTGCTAGGACAAGTAGTCAATTTTAAGCATTTTCTCATTTATTTTGTACTTCTTATTTTAGGAAACGTATGGAACTTTAAGAGGCTGTTGTTTATAAATGTAATTTATAGAAATTGGTGTTCTGATTTAGAAATTAGGTGTTATTTTAGGTCAAATTTTTCTTCCTAATTGATTTTTTTATTTGGACATAATATAGTTTGAACCAAGACTGAAGACATACAGTAGATAGAGCATTCTGCCAATTGACCTCAACATTAACAAGATACATTCAGTGTCGTGTGATATATGGGTTTAGTGTTTGTCAATATTGTAAACTTCTGTGATATATAGCCCTATCTGGAACACAGGGGAACAGTAAACTAGGTCATAATAATGTAGAGATTGTGATGGGGGAGACATAGGAGTAAACCATTTGAGGTAATGTCAGTGAACTGCGCCCGGTGCTGTGTGCTCCCTTTGCTGCATCTGCGAACACTCGTGGCTGCACTTTTATATCAACCTCCCGCTGCTACACCGAGACGAGATGTGGATGTGTTTGTGTGTCTTCAGCCCTTTGTCACAAAACTAATAACAAACTGTCACGCCGGCTTTTGATTTGTTTGGATAAAAGAAGCCATAATGAGCCCTTTAATGTGCGATATTTAGTGCACTATTCAAATAGAAATGTGGTGTGGATCAATCAGAAGTGTTGCCTTGTCGGGGAGTGACAGACTAAGGCATTTGTCCTGGAGTCTGAAACAATAGCAATGCAGTGATGACAGACAGACACACACATACAGACACACACACACGCACACAGACACACACACACACATACATACACACACACATACAAACATACACACACAGACGCACACACAAACACACACACATATCCATAAGTGTGTGTCGGACGGTTCAAAAATCATTATTCTCCAATGTTGCCTTGCAGAGAAAAGTGCTGCATGCTGCAAAGCTGGGCTGTATTGAATGACTGCAGATTTTTTTTTATTTCTGCTGCCCCTTTCTGAGTCTCCTCCAAATGGCTCACAAGTGTGAAATTGGTGACTAGATTACATGTGAGCGCTGTGGCTTGCCAACAGCTGGTCAGTCTCTGCAGGTCAATACTGATCAAACATCACTGATAATGTGTGAAGTGGGTTCATTTATCTGCGCACATATCACAACACGGACCCAGCTCATTGTAAAGACGTTTATTCTTGCTGTACAAAATTTCAAAAATAAATCCTCCACCTGATTGCATTTCTATATAGCTTTTACATATACTTACTGCACTGCGTAGTAAACCGTAGTAAAATATTTACAGGCAAAATATGCTTCTGATAATGGTCACATTATTGAATAATAATTGAAGGCTAGCCCGGGCTTGACCCATTTGCAGCCCTTAGCTAAGCGATCAAGCAGCCAATACAGCGCCTCAGCAGCCTTTGTCAATACACCTGGTCTGACCCATAGAGTATATAAATAAGGTCTGACCTATCGGCCGAGGTGGAGAGGGGAGCTGATCTATAGCATCGACAGCTCTCTCATTAGATCCACTCCTTATGCATCTGTCTGTAGGTGGCTGCTCAGGGGCTGGGGAACAATTGCAAAGCCCTGCAGGTGATGGTCACCCTGGAGCTCAGAACAAAACTAGAAACAAAACTAGAAACTGGTGAATTCTGAGGACTCTGGGAGATTCTTCAAAGGCAACAGCTAAAATTTGTGCAGGGTTAATATTAGGGGTGGGACAAAATATTGAATTACAGATATATCGAGATTTTTTTGGTGATACTGTATCGATACGATAAGCTTCAGTTATCACAGTATCGTCATATCGTGATATTATTGGTGTATCACATGTATCGCATATCGAATTGTGAGGTACCCTGAGGTTCCCAGCCCTTGTAAGTATCACTGGGGAAAGCTCCTGGTGCTTTAGCCTAGAGTCTGTATGTTGACTGTAAGTTGACCTGGTTGTTTTATTGTGCGGTGTATACAGTATATGTCCATGCCAGTATCATTCAGGAGTTGAGTTGAGGCGGGGATGACCGTGTATCGTGTTGGTGGCAGGGTCTGGCATGGCTGAGGTGGCCACTCCCATCTTCTTGAGCGAGCGCTCGTCTGTCACTGAGATGGAGCGTGAGAACAAAGGACGAGAGGCTGAAGGCCCTGAAAGACACAGACAGATATGAAGATACATGGTCCAAACACACATGCATGTTTCTTTGTTACTTCCTTTTACCTTTGTGCTCATATGACATTCTGTCTATGTTACAGCACAAACATCTTTCACATGACACAGGAATGAAGCAAATTGACTTTGAAGGACAATGAGGTGGAGAAAGAGATACATGCAACATTAAAGAGCAACCAGAACAAAGATAAAAGAGGAACAAAAGAGGAAGTGGCACAGAGAGGAAAGGCAGAGGGATTACGCTGTTTGGATTTCAATTCATTTAAGTGTACACAGGATCACTGTAGCATACACTTACATTCACTATAGTTAAGACTAGTCTTAGTATTCTCCACACGCACGTGTCCTTTTATTGGGCTCTCTATAGTAAATGACATCCATTTACTTTTATCACAGCAGATGAATGAAATCAAAACTATCAGTGAGTATACGTGTAGTTGCAGTTTCAGTCCAGCAGGGGGTCATGGAGGTGCAGTGAGCTGCAGCAGGTTGAGCAATGACTGCAGATTTGTTGCAGCTTGATGTCTCTCATCATCACACACAGAGGGAGAGGGAGCGGGCCTAGCGATGCTACAGGCCAAAAGGGGAATTGTGCCTTTGATATCTCTTACATCCAGCTGAGGTTCACCAGACTAACCAGCAGGGGGCAGGGTGACCAAACATGCACACGCAAACAGCTGCCTGCGCTCTCGCACACCCCCAACACATATGCCCAGCCTCAGACCCCCACCAGGACTGACATTTGCAGCTAAGTGCTGCAATGCCTCCTTCTCTCTGTTGAAAAGGACGCTGATGGTGAGTTCAGCAGGTGGCTGCGTTTATCAGAGCCGTGCAGTGGCTGTATCACTGAGCCTCTGTCTGGACAGAGCTGGCCTCTCTCTGCTCTTCTCTTTCTCTCACAGATGTCCAGCAGCCATCTGGGTACTTGTACAAATCATGCAGCCCTGTTCATTCCTGTTGGCATTATTAATAGCTGTGGTAGAGCACACAAGACTCCCTGGACTTCTGTTTTGATGCACAGATGATCTGTATGGATTGTGTGGGATTTGTGTTTTTGCCTCACTAATTCTCTTTCTATAAACTTGGTGTGTTCTCTTCTTCTGATGCTATATTTAAATGTGTGAATAATTACAGCTAACTCATTCACTGTTTCACCTCTACCTTCCCCTCTTTTCACTTTCAGCAGTATTCTCTCACACCTCCCTCCTCAGAGTATTTCAGACTTTACCTGTGCTCTGGCTACATTTGACTTTGCTGTTGGTCTTCTCTTGCATGATGCGCTCATACTCCCTCACCTGGTCCAAACTCAGTCCTGTGGGGGAGGCAGTAAAAAGCATGTTATTTTTCACACAACAGCTGTCAAGGGTACATCCCTAAATAAATGTACAAGTGCAGTGTGATGGTACTATTGACCCACCGTGCCATTCGTCTATCCAGGCCACTGCTTGCCTGTGGCCAACCAAAAGAATGTCCTTTATATTCTGAAATGAAACAAACATAGTAATAGATTAGATTTTTATTGCTTAACAATACTCAAGGGTTTCTCAAAGCACTTACATTTTGAGTCCATTATTCATTGGCATCACAATCATACCTGGAGGTGGTAAACTATTTTTGCAACCACAGCTGCCCTGGGGCACACTGACAGAAGAGACAGTTTGCCCCTCCGACCACCACAATTCACACAACCACATTCATTCATGTGCGTTAAGTGTCTTGCCCAGGGACACAATATTCACCAGATCAGTTTCTAAAAAGCATGTATGTTATCTGGTAGTTTCCATTGTATACAGCTCCATTATAAATACAAAAGCAGTAGTGTGATAAATGCATGCTACACACATGGCTAAGATTAGCGCTGATAAGTTATCACGCACAAGTGAAAACCATACTTACTGTACACACTGTTGCTCTCACAGCTTTAGTTTTTCATCATTCTTGTTCCTGGCTCTTTTTATATTCTATCTAGTCTTCGCAACACCTGCCTGACTTGTTCCTATAAGCACTGGTAAGAATCAGGGAAGTCTCAGAAAAAGAGCTGGATAGTTGCATTTTCACTGGTTTTCAATAAGAAGCATTGGATCGCTAATACATTCGACTTAATGGTGTATTGCATGAATGGAAAGCTTTGAGGTTTCACACTTAGAATGAGCAAATAATATTCTTAAAATTTATCTAGAAATTATTTGTCAACATATTACACATAAAACACACCTTGTATTAATGTAGCCTAGTGCCAAAGACTCATTTGCGTTCATTTGGGGCATTGACTTTATTAAAGCCAATTAGCTGTAAATGTAAAAGATCTCCCCTTCTTTATTTCACATCTATAGGCTTGATCGCTGAATTTGGCTTTGCTCCCATGAATAAAAAGAGTTGCCAAGACCTCATTTTTGAATATAAGTTTTGTTTCTGTTATGGGATAGCTGATTTGTTAAAAAAAGATATCACAATTTTTTGAAGATCAAGATTACTATTTGGAGTTTTCATGTCTTTTTGTTTATACAGAAATGCACTCCTTCATAAAATATTTTTAATTACAAATTCAGTATAGATCCAATCCAACA
>JAVQKG010347595.1:0-10340 GCA_036025885.1 Hypseleotris bucephala | reverse complement strand
CAAATGGTTGACTGCACTTATTGTAATAGATCATGCATGCTATATAAAAAGGGAACATTGGCCACAACAAAGGCTAGCTAGCATCAACATCAAAATAGCAGTGGCCTTCTTCAATTAGTATTTCCAGGATTAAATGCATCGAGACACCATTTTTTTTGTACATAGCTTATTGCAATTTGAGGGTTTGAGCCTGTTTCTTTATTTGTTATGGCACTGGCCACAATAAATTACAAAAACAAAACTTGCAAAGACAAAAATCTTGCTGCTTTTTAACCAGTTACTAAAGTCACATCTAGAAATCTCAACTTTTATTATTTTTTATTATTTTTTATTATTTATCAATTATTAGTACAATATAGGCCTACTGACAAGTACATATAAACTCAAACAGATATTTACCTAAAGTCACTAGATTTTGATGTTAAATGTACCCAATTACCGAAGGACAATAACAACTATGATTAGCTTTTGTAATGCTGGCAAGGCTGTAATGCAATGTGTCGTAATAACATCTTTTAGCCCGACCGCAACTGCTGTAGCTCGGATGGAAGCCAGACTAAACCATGCTTTCTGTAAATCTAGTCTGATTCCACAGGAATGTCACACAGGCTACATCCAACAACAAACAAGAGACAACTGAGAGAAGTCAATACTATAATGTTTACTGGCATTTAAATATAATTAGTGTCTAACATTAGGAAGAACTTACAACAAAAAATCAGTGCAGGTTATAGATAAATCAAAAAATTGCAAAACATGAAGATCCTTTCATGAACAAAACATGACCTGGTTAGTTTGGCTGGCTTACAAAAAAATAGACCTCCCTAAACCATCTCATAAATTTGTGAATTAGTAAATGGTTGGAGTGTATTTTTGAGGCTTCACTGCAAACAAATTTGTAAAGACAATTTTCAGTCATAAATATTTTACCCTAAATGTATAAAAAGGTTTCCAACATTTCCTTATTCATGAATATAAACCTAAACAATCCCGTCTCACTCACTTGTAGAAGTTCTTGTTGACTTTGTGAATGTATAAAAAAGAGAGATTCAAGTTTTAAGTTCATTGTTCAGAAATTGTAAATACAAATTATAAACTAAGCCTTAATATTTTAACCTGGATGCTGAAAAATAGCCCTCAGTTACTAATCTTCAGGTTCATAGACGGTTAGTGTATGTTGTAGCAGTGCGTGTCACTCACTTGTAGAAGTTCTTGTTGACTTTCCTCTCGTGAGGGAATCCTAACATGCCGCAGACCACTCGAGTGTTTTTGACGGTCCAGCCCACATCACAGACCTGCGCCCAGCCCTCCTTATACTTGACCTCCACCACCCCCTCCGTGATGGGACGCTTCTTCTTAGCCATGTTCACAACGGGACGCAAGCGAACCTCCTCAATTGTTTTCTCATCCACCTGGGCCTACAATCAAAATAAAAATCTTTCGTTGACCTGTCTCTGTTTAAGTCCAGGTTACACACTTACATTTCAGGGTTGACTTCAAACCCCTAGCACTATTACACTTTATTTTGGTTCAGTCTCTTATGTGTGTTATCTATTTTATTTATCCTTTTTATTTCATCTTGGTGACTTACTTGGTATGATAGGAATAACCCTGGACTAAAAAGCTCTAAACCAGGACTTAACTAAATTAAACCAAATATAAAATAGGTTAAAACTAAGACTAAACCAGCTAACAAAGAGCTAAACTCAACTAAAAATAAGCTAAATACAAGTGCAAATCTGAGCAATATCATGTCTGAAATATGTGTAAGCGTCTGGACTAAACTGATCTAACATATGTCACTGTATTTAACTCTTTTAAATGAGATAAACTAGCCGTATTGAGTAATGGAGTGATTGTGGGCCTATAACTGAACCACGTACACCTCGTAAGCGGTGAACGTGACTATCACAGACACTGGCTTCAGAGTGACTCACTTCCCAGATGTTAATTTGGAAAAAAAGCTGGATTCAGTTACACATTCAAGTCTGGACGCCACATTTCAACGACAGAGCACTGACTAAACACCAAGGGAATAGAAGAGTAATCTTAGTATTAGAAACGGATAGATTGAAGCTCTTTATATTTTACACTGGTCAATTTTAATTAGATCAACATAGGCAAATTACAAAACAAACAGTTGACTGCAAATGTTGATGACAAGTTTACTTTTTTGTCCCAGTTCTTACCAACCCAAGCTTCAGTGCCACAATGCGATAATTAAGACACAAATTAACTACTGTACTGGTGGGTGGTAGGTGGCAGAGAATTAATTTTATTTGGCTTAAAGATTTGATTTGATGACTGCAGTTTGTTAACCATTATGGAAAATAGCTGAAATATCATTATGTTATTATCTATATGCTAATATTTACAAGATAGGCACAGATATGTGCATTTAAAAAACACATTTAGATTACCTCCTGTAGATATGCACATTTTAACTAAGACATGTTTTTTTGGGTCTGTTGTGGGAGTTAAATTGAGTGCCTGAAAATATTTTAGTACAACAAATTAATGAATTTAATAGAGGGGTTCCTTTCTTTTTCAGTACAGTTCTAATCAAATTTCATATTGTCATTTATTTACATGCACTAAATGAATCCTTAAATAAGTATCCTTTTCCTGTTTGCCGGTGTTTCCCTGGAACCCAAATGCCCTAAGTCTTTGAGGACACATCCCCCAAAACAATCACTGCCTCTGCACTCATCTGTGAGACAACTGTTCAATTTAGCAGTAGGCCTTTTCCATTCACTGTACATACAAACTTTGCAGTCTACTGCTATGGTTCATGGTATAGGGCTAATCAGTACCAGATGTCTTCACTGAGCTGTGTGTTTACATTGCGCCCATAGGCTGTGAACACAAAGCAGTTTATGGTCTTGTAACTGTAATGAGCAAACAGCAATAAAATAAAGGGTAAAGCTGTACATTACAGCACGGTAATAATATGGTAATAGTGTGGTAATAAATAGTTAATAACATGGTAGTTGTGTGTAATTAAAATGAAATTATCCATGTATTTCTTTGATAATTAACTGGAATCAGGACTGCAAAATTCACATCTGACTGTTCCTACTCTATTTTGTGGAAACATGAACCTCCCCAAGTCCCCAGGATTTACAAAGGAACATGTTTCGTTGTATACTCAAAACCACAACAATATGCTATGCACCTCAGTGGGGATTCGAACCAGTGACCCTCTGATTGGAGGGCACACGCCTACCTACTATACCACTGTCATCTACTTAAAAATATAAACCATGTGTCTTTGTATATTCTGGTTCATATTTCCATTTAATTATTAAAAAAACAATGGGTAATTCCATAGAAATTGAATCCGTAATGTAAAGTTTAACCAAATAAAAATCTAACTCACATCGATGACGTTTGAGTCGACGAAGCCCACGATGCGTTCGTCTTTACACACCACACCGGCGTCTTCATCGTGAGTGCAGTCGCTGTTTCCCCATCCGCGAGATTTACAGTGTTCAATACTCTTCTCTCCGCCATTACAGATGACATTATCCAGCCAGATTTTACCTACAGTAGGAGACAACAGCTATAATCAGCATTGCAACAATATTGTGTGTTTTTAAGTGTAAATAAAGGGTGACCAACTTTGCCATTACTGTATACAATGTTAGATGCAAAATCAGATTGGGCTTATTCTGATCATAATCTCTTGGGGACCAGACTTCAGAAAGAGCAAAGAAAATGTGAAAAAATGAATGAGAAATTGTCAATAAAAATGGTTGGCCCTGAAATTTAATAGCTTATCCCAAAGCATTCACTTTCTTTGAGAAGCAAGATGGGTATAAAACATCTCTCGCAATTTTCAATTATAACTGTAATAGTATGGTTGTCATATTGCTTATGTTGAATAGTTGGTACTGCGAACTGGTTTCTGTTTTCCTTTTTTATTAATATAAAACTGACAGTGAAGAACAGAGAATAAGTGAATGCACTGTAGTCAATTGAACAATCTTTCCAGATTAGTAGATTATCATAACTTTGGGTCATTAATTCTGACCTTGTCCTTTTCCGTACTTGGCGCTGTGGGTCCACCCTGTCGCAGCCACAAATCCCAGTTGGCGACATAGAACGTTGGCGTTTTGCATCGAAAAGTCGTCATCACAAATTGTGCCCCATTCGCCCTTATAGAAGAGCTCCACCCTGCCCTCGTTGTGTTTTCGGGGGTATCCCGTCAGCCGCACCCTAATACGCTCGCCCTGGGTGGAGGAGGAGGAGGAGGGTGAGGGGGTAGTGGTGGCAGAGGATGAAGGGGTGGTTTGGGCGAAACATAATGGAAGCAATACGCCAAAAAGGAGTGGCAATGTTAGCCGAGATCTATGCCGGGATTTCTCCATTGGGACACCTGCAAAGAAAGAAAAGACAAATTATTTGGACCAGTCTTAAATACTTAAAACCGCTACTTAACATCTTTTTCACTTTAATTTGTCATAGGTTTTTGTTGTACCAAATGCCCTCCTGACCTAATTATTTCTATTTATCTGGGCTTGGGACAGGGATAAGAGTACACTGGCTTGTGAGATCGTAAAACTGAAAATTTGTTAGAATCAGTCAACTTCTTTACAAATTTTGCAGGTGTAAGTGCCCACTATAGCAAATGTACCTTTATACAATTTACTTTTTTGCTATATCACTAAATTATTATTGTATGAAATAAGGGTAAAGTTAGATGACATATTTGTGGTTCTTGGTCAGACTATTTTTTGACTCTAAACAATCCTCCTAAACCCTGAAAATGGTGGTAAGAAAAGTACTTTTATTTTTACACAGTGGTATAGGGAGCTCGATTACACTCACTATACAAGTTACTGAGTTTTGTGGAGAGGGCAAACTGTCATTCTGCAAAGACCACACCTACTTTATTTCTGGATGCCAGTGTCTATAGATGTGGTTAAAGCCAGTATCTCACATATGTGCCCAGAACTTATGCAGTAAACAGTGTCGTATAGGGCTGCTACACAATGGAATAGACTGTGCCCTGTTGCTTAAAATGTTCACTAATGAAAGATTTTAACATAATCTTTAAAAAATCAAAGGTATATGTTGGCCTTTATAGTTTTATTAGAGTCAGACTTTGCCCGTTTTTTATTGTTTTTAGTTCATAGTTACAAAATACAATTTTAGGTTGAACATACGCTGAACTCCCTAATCCCTCAATAACTATAGTTACGGCGTACGTTCAGACACAGCCTTAGACTTTTAAATAATTGTAAAATACATTGTATAATTCTTTTATGGTTTTAGTAACTTTTGTATGAACTAATTGTAATGTAACTTATTTGGATGGACCACAGGAAATCTAGTTGCTACCCTGAATGCAGGGGCTCCATATTAAACAAAAAAAATAAAAATAAACATGAAACAGAGATGTGAAATATGCCGAACAGATGCAGCTGATGAAAAGTGAATCGCTCCAGCAGTTTGACTAAAGACAGATGGTGAGATTCTTTTGTCAGATAATAAGATCAAATCAAGGATCAAAAAAGTATAATTTAAGTTATTTATTACAATTATTACAACAAATGATTGAACTGTTGGTGCTGTTTACAAAAGGGCATTTCGGGTCAAAGTGTTTCACAGCAATAATGTCTAACAGATGTTGGGCATTTAGTAGAAAAAACAAGTCTTTTAGAGGATATTTGTTGAGGTTATTATAAAGGGTGTGAGAAAATATTAGGAGTATTCATACAACAAGCTGCTGTGTTGATATATCGGAATTAATAATATTTCGTATATTTCACAAAATTAAAACCTGACTGTACTAAATTATGTTTTTTATTTTGAGAAAGTGAACTTGTTTGTGTGATACAGTTGAAGTATTCACTGTTCTAAATATTAAATTAAGTGCATTTCATTAAAAAGATTATACATAAATTGGTATACAGTTTAAAAATAGTCAAACTAAACTCTCTAATGAGTATTTGCTCAATCTCTTGCTTGATCATTGCTGCAGCTAAGTTGTTATTGAGAAGAAAGTCCTAAAAATGGTCTATTTAGCTTTGGCTTTAAAACACCTGTCTTTCAAACGTCCTTTTCATTCAAAACTCCAAAACCTAATCCAGGAAGCAGTGAACCATGAAACTAACCTGTCAATCAAAACAGCTGCATACCAGAACACAAAGTCAGGCAGAAAAAATGGCCAAAATAACCTCTTCTTAGGGCCTCATTTTGGATCATTTGAATTAATGGCATTCCCGATGCACGTGTACAGTGGAGTAGCCCATATAGACGCCCCATTGAAGCCTGTATGGTGTGGGGGGTAGTCCATTGAGAGACACAGATACAGTAGTGTTAAGTTTGTACAGAAACCACAAACTGAAACTGGCCTTTTCCAAAACATGTCTGTGTCTGACTGCACGTCCCACAGAGGTCAAGCTGAATGAATGAGACGCATGATTTAGGTTTTACTGGACTGAAAAGGGGTCACTTAAATGCGTTAGAGAGACTTTGAAGATGTGGTTTACTTTACATGTATTTAGCGGCTAAATGAAGAGTGGTTTATGTGAGACAAACAATACTATAAAATTGCATAGTACAATATTCTTCCTTTTTTCGCTTTCACTTCTGGGACCAATCAATAGAGTCAGTATTTTGTTTTGTTTTTTTAGAATTTGGGGCGAAGTGGCGTAGTAGTTTTGCAACCAGAAGGTAGCCGGTTCCAGCCCCGTCGTTGTGTCCCTGGGCAAGACACTTAACCCACATTGCCACTGAATGAATATGGTTGTGTGTTTCCAAATTAGATTTCTTTAAACAAAACTGTAAAGCAATATAGCTAGATATGCCCGAATTATTGAATTTCTGGTAAGCTGCCTGCAACATCCCTCGTTTTAGTAGAGCAGGCAATGTCAGGAAAAGTGAAAACTCAAGGACTTTGCAAATAAACATGTTTACATCCTAGTTCAAATAACATGGGTCTTTGCAGGTACAGTACAGTACATTTCTCTAAATTAAACATACAAGGGTGAACTTATCCTTAACTCTTAAGTATAGGCTACTTCTTAGTTACCATACATTTCTGCATGTGCTGGTTAGATGCAGCAGTTACTATTAAACCAGGAAATTTTAGGCTATGTATTAATTTATTTGACACATATTTGAGACACATTTTGGAGAGAAAGTCTGTTTCCTGTCACATTCCTGACATTTTTCATTTAATCAACATAAACTTTCCACAGATACCTTGGTACTGCTCACAGCTAGACCACTTCAAGACACAACGAATCCTTTCCTTATATAGGCCTAGTGAATCATTTGTTGCTAAAATAGTGTTTGTATCTTAAATTAGCTACAATTACTATTATCTATACCTTTTAGTGCAGTAATTATCCAATATTAACCATTAATAGACTGATGACCAATAGCCTACTACTTTTTGATCTTAGCTATTGCTGCAAAAATCTTTCCTTTTACCTAGGCAAAAATCTTGGAAGGACAGTGCAACTTTAATACATTTTGACACCACTTTTATCATCTCAACTATTGTTTTGCACCATTTCCATAGTATTTTCTTTGTTCTGGGCCTTAAAAAACTACATTTTGCTGCCACCACGTCTGTCTTTTTACTTAGCAGGGCAGTAAGTGAGCAGTACACTAGCCACAAATTTGAAGATCACTAACTTTTTAATTACTTGTAATTGTTTAAAAACTAAAAAATCATAAACCAAACATCACAATTAACATAAAGATTTCACGTATCCAAATCTAATATAATAAAAAAGGCCGTTTTTCCATCTATTTCTCTTACCTTATGGAGCCCCTTAGAGTAGGTTATAGCGGTCCCAATGGAGAGTGGGGAATCTGCGTGTAAAATTATCCCCTCGTTTTGACTTGAACCAGCGCCAAAAACTTGAGTCAAAACATGAATGATGAACCCTCCAGCGGTGTTATTGTGAGCTGCTAAAGCATGGGTTCAATTTGAGGCCAGTGAGGTGCCAATTAAACCTAGTGAGAGTTGGGGATGCGAGTAAATTGCCAGCTGTACAGAGTGGAGCGGCGGAGGAGGAGGGACTGTCCGGGCGGGCGGGGACTATAGTTTATAAAACACTGACTCTTTCATGGAAGACTCAAAAAACACGTGAATTTCAGGTAAAACATGCAGCGACCTGGGCTTTTGATGTTTAAAAACAGGTTGCACAGAGCAGACATGGTACATACATGTATTTATATTATTTAACTAGGCCAATGGGTGTTAATGCCAGGTGGAATATAAGGGACATGACCCCAAACTGGAAGGTGCCACCCTCAATTGGGACTTTGGTATACAAGGTGTAGTCTGCAAGTTAAAAAAAATGGTTTATCTGACCCTGTTCTATAATTTAAATTAGGTAATCTGTCATAATTACATTATTTTACTCCCATGGCCTCTACAGCAACATCAAATCAGTTTGTGGGTTAGGCTACTTATCCCAAATGCCTTATAGTATGTTTGTTCTGTCTGCTTGGATTAATTCAGTTGTTTTGGGGATTATTAGGATTTGACAACTAACTTTGACTTTATTTTTTACTTAATAGTTGGTTATTTGATAGTATGGGCAGATTGAAGAAACCAATGTATGCAGAAAGTCTAGCCTTTCCGAGACCTTTTAATTGTCTCAAAGCCCTCACAGGCCCAATGTTGTACTTAGCTACCTCAAAATATAATAATGTAAGATTACTGGCACACCCTGACAACATATAATAAAAAGTCACTCAAAGTTGAAAAGAACTTATTTAATACCGAATCTGTATGAAATTGAAAAAGGAGAAGTTTCTTAGTGAAGTGACAAGTAGTATTTAACAAACCAAATCTTGTTTTACCAAAAATACAGTATCAAGGTTTTGATACAAAAAGGCAGGCACTTTTGATTAAAACAACTTTAAAAACTAGAAACATTAGTTGTGGATTAATGTGGTCCCTGCAAATTAATGAAAATGATGAGATAATTTCAGTCAGTTACAAAAAGGTCCAAGTCTTTCAATTTTACAATAAATGATTCAAAAGTCTGATTGTCCTGAACACTAATTGGTTTTTGTGGGATATCCCTGTGATAGTGCAGCATTTAAACAAGAAACAATGCATCCGTTAACACATTTTGACTATTTCTCTTAACTAAACTTAAGATAAAATTTGAAAAATGATTGCATGTAACAAACATTTCCAGTGTAAAAAGACATTCACCACACATGTAGACAAAAACTACATTATTTGGTGTCACTGTAGTTGTTGGGACCTATGTATCAATAAAGTACAATCTGTTTCAATATTAAAAAAACAAGAACCAGAAATTAGAAATAAAATAAATAAAACTGCTTAACTTTCAGTCACAGTAAATTAGTCCACATCATTTAAAATATTGCTGACACATATATATTTTTTTTTTGCAGTTGACTTTACTATAATGTGCCATTGCTTGCAAGTGAAAAACGGCAGCCACGCTTCTACTACCGAGTGCGACTGAGGAGTGAATGAATAATGCATGAAATTGTAAAGCATCTTAGAGTGCCTAGGAAAGCACTATATATTAGGACTTATGCATTATTATTATTAAAACATTAGCATTCATTTTGGTACCGCATAGTGTACAAATAATAGTGTAACACTGATTAAGCATCTTTTTCTCCAGTGAAACTAACTCTGTCCTTATTTTAAGGCACAGAGGTTGAAGTCCTTGAAATGTTGATGCTATGCAGTTAAAGAAATAATTGGACTTCTTTGTAGAAAAACACAAGCAAGTTTCACCAAAGCTTCAGTGGAAAAGGCCCGTGTAAAGTGCTGGGTGTCTGCAGCAGATTGACAGGTTAGTGCAGAAACATTAGGACGCAGGATGTAGAAGCTCTAATAGTGCTCCTACTGCTCCAAAGTAACCCTAGAGGAGAAGAAAGAGACATTTTTGGCTGTTTTAATTCAATTTTGGTATGTTTACTTAATGGTTTGAGTTAGTTATCTTACCTCATGTCGGAGGAAAAGTGCCTTGAGTTGTCCCTTGGACCAGTAGTCCATGGCGTAGGCTAAAAGCTTCATGGAGAGAGTATTGACTCTCAGGAAGTTACCCACAAACACCACTCGCTCAATGTTCTGAAGAAAATCAATTACACAACAAGTCAGGTTGAGTGTCAAAAGTAAAATTTCCAGAGTTCATTAACAATATTTAAATGTTTAATTTTACCTCAGTAACTACTAGTTTTCATAGAATTTATTTAATGCTTCAGTTTTCCCATTAATAAGGTAACACTTTATTTTACATTTTTATTATTTTTATCACTTAACTAGGTATGTTAATGTAATACACTATGTAAGAAACTGTAGTAACAGGTAACTACATTGTAAC
>JAVQKG010347555.1:0-10485 GCA_036025885.1 Hypseleotris bucephala | reverse complement strand
CTTTATGGCTAAATCTGGCATATTTACATGTTAACATAATGTCCTCATGTCAATGAATATGCACTGTCCCATTTTAAATAAATAAATACAAAAATACAAATACAATGAACCACATTAGCACTGAAGTGTTACTATGATTAAGTCAGCATCATTTTAAGTGTAAAGAAGACAGTTTGCTCTCATAAAAGGCCCACTCATATTTACAACAAAAAAAAAAAAAACTAAAAGATAAAAGTACTCTGATTAGTTGTCCTGCAGCTAAAGATCTCAGTGATAACATCGGAGGTAATTCTGGCAGAGCTGTCTCTGTTTTCTGTTATCCTATGGAGGCACTATAGGCTGAGGCCTGCAAAACGCAGACCAAGACGTGCGTAAAAGACTGTCTAAACTACTGCTGTGGAGCTCTTTGAAACTTAACATGAAGATGACTGCATTATCAAACATGTACTGTTGTCCTGTTGTGAAAACCGAGATGTAAATTTGAGTAAAAGTTTGTGAAATATGGACGCGGAGCTCAACCAATCACAACAAGCTAGTCCCAGCACGAAGTTGTCTTTTTCTTTACAAGAAAACGATGGATCTAAATAAAACGACACGAAGTATCTAATGGACGTTTAACTTGTTACATCAGTCTATTAATGCAAGGTTCATAACCACCAGTTTGACTTAAAAACGAAAAAAACAACTGTTGCTATCTAAGTTGTGCCACGGGTGAAAGTGAGATTTTACGCAAAATCAAAAATGTATCGCTTTGCGAAGGGTTACTTGGTTCAAGAAACATGCGGCAATGCTAGAAAAGTAACACCGGTATCAAAAATTGGTATTACACAGTTATAAACAGCGTAACCCCACAAAAACATGGACCGCATGAAGGCAGAAAACTTACCAAAATTGCTCTACTTGGTGCTCACACCTCGCTTTTCCCCAAACGATCTTCACTCCGAGTGTCTTTCGTTGCGTTTAGTCCCCAAAATAAAACTAGTTTGCTTCTTTTTCACCCTCTAAAGCGTTACTGCTTTAGTAATTTACTGCGATGCCACCGACATTTTCTTCGGCTCCCCAAGTTCTCACATTGAAAGGCCGTTTTTGGATGACTGAGCTCTCAAACAATTCTCCCTTTTGCGACGCCTTTGCGGGTCCTCCCACTTCCCAAGCAGGAGGAGGGATCTGAACAATAGGGACTGGCTCCCAAAATCCCAGAGCAGGGTACAACTGCACTTTCCCCAGCTACAGACAAGTCCCTCTACTCTTTCCAAAGGCGTGCGTAAAGAAGAACTCAAAAACAACTTGACGCGCCACTTTTACTACTCAAATACAACTCTCCTAAAAAAAACTAAAACTACGGTGTCCTGTGTGGGGAAAGTTCACCCCTCCCCCTTCTCCTCGTCTGTTCCCCCTGATTTAGTATGCGCTAGTCCCCACAGAGTTTGTATTGACCCCCGTCCATTGAAGCCTGTAGGCCCTCCAGTGCAGCTGTGAACCGCTGTGTTGTGTTATGTTTTTGTGGATGGGACAGGCCCGGTCAGGACTTACATACACTCTGTCTCATACTACAGTGATCACAGCCCGAGCCCCTAAGGAGTCCTGTTCTCCACTTCAATCAACACACTCTGAATACAGGGGGTCGTGTTTCTGTCCACTTCATTAATAACTCACTATTGCCTGAGATCACAGGTTTGATAGGGCCGTCCGGTTGGTGGGAACAGGCCCACCACGATGGAGAATTCCCAAGAC
This sequence comes from Hypseleotris bucephala, assembly GCA_036025885.1. Classification (NCBI taxonomy): domain Eukaryota; kingdom Metazoa; phylum Chordata; class Actinopteri; order Gobiiformes; family Eleotridae; genus Hypseleotris; species Hypseleotris bucephala. The sequence goes on along the minus strand of JAVQKG010347555.1, from coordinate 8,751 downwards.
CTTACAGGAATGATTTGATCCCACCTGTTGCATTATATTCACTTGTATTGGTCTTAATTGCCATTCCTTGCCACTACCTCATACCTGGATCCCACATTTCACACGTCACATATTCACAAACACAGCGGGATGCCTTCTTGATTGCTGTTGGGTGTGCTCCAGTGTTGTGGTATGGGTTGCCAGCCACATCTCTCTGCCAGAGGGCGACTTTGTTTTTGGATGTGGGCTCTCTTGCACTAGTGCCACCCTACACTGCTCCAGAGTGAAGGGGACTCCCTAAAAAGCCCTCCAAGTTGCCCCTCCCCCTCTCGGCTCTCCACGCTGGGCAGGATGAATTCGCTTGGGACAAAAGGCTTTGTAGCCCAGCCATGAAAGGGCTATTAACCATACTGCATCCCCCTAGAGGCCCGGCCCACAGGACACTGCCTCCCAGAATGCCACTCTCTCAGCAGGCCGCAATCCCAGCATGCACTGCTTCCCTTCAACCCCTGTCACCTCGGAGCCCTGACTATAGAGCCACACAGATTGTCATGTAGATGATTATAAATGTTGTTATGAATGTATAGGAGAGTGGGAAGCTGCGTTGGTGGGTGTCAAATGAGAGTGTTCATGTGGTGTGATTGGTGCGTTTCTCAAATAAAAAGACCAAAGTTTGTAAACTGGGATCTCTGGGTAAGTTTTTGGTCATCCTGTCAGGTGTCCCGTGTATAGACCAGTATGGAGCAGTTTAAGGTGGTTTCTGCATCCCTGTCCCAGATGCATTGTGGTCCTGAGTGCCATGACAACAACCCACTCTGGGCCCTCGCTCTGTATCCTGCTGACCTTAGCAGCTGTGTCACTTCCTCACTGCGACACACAGAAAAGATCACACGCACACTCGCACACACTTGTGCTGTTGGTTTCTATACAGTAAAGAATCCAGGTTTTTAGTTTAGCATGTTTTAGTTTGCACTGGTGATTTGTGACTAGCAGAAGTAAAAAAAAAATACAACTCAAACTAATAGTGTGGTGATAAACAAGCCCATTCAGCCACAAGCAACCTCCATTATTGGCTAAATAATTAAACACTAAATACAAATTCTTCACTTTCTGCTTAGTGGATAAGTGTCCAAAACTTGTCTTCTAGTTTTTACACAATCTCTGAACACAGCAGGAAGAGGCCTACAACAAGGACAGATATAAAGGGGACTCCTATGAAACAGAGGTCACTCATACCAGGAGTCAAATTCCAGGACACGACTGCGGCCTTGACCACTTCAACACCTCGCTATTTCTGCCCCAGAGAAAAAAACATCAGTCATCCAACACTAACTTAATGAGTACCAGTACAATATTGCAAGTGCAATATTAGAGGCATTTTGTTAGGAGTTAAAGAGGGGGCATGGCTGAGTGGTTTGCTCTTCTGACTCTCAAGGAGGTTGTGGGTTATAGAATTTATATTCACAAAAAATGCTTTGTTTATTTTATTATTTTTTAGACTTTTCTTAAGTCCATCATATACTTTCTAATGCAACTTCAGATCATACTTTGTGGGTTAACACTATAGTCCAATTGTACATTTTACTTAAGTCCCTCCCCTGGGTCAGATAGTCAATTATAAGCATTTTTTATTATTTTATTTTTAACTTTTTCTCATTTTAGGACACTCACAGACTATATTAAGGTGTCTCCATGCTTCACCCTACAAGGCCCTCTCAACACAAGACAACAATAATGTATTTGGGAAAAAAAGAGCATAATGGGAGGTAGAGTCAACAGTACAGTGGAGGGACTTCAACTTCCTGTATTTTTAAATCTTATGATGTGCCTAAAAATAAACCCACACTGGCTGAGAAATGGCAGAGCATATGTCAAAGCTGGCTAATCGAAGTCTCAAGATCCACTTGTTTTTGTAGCCGTCTTAACTTAGCTCCTCATTTGGAAAAAAATGTCAGGAAAAAGCACATGGGAAAATATCCTGATTGTAAATTGAATGATGGTGTTTCACGACCCCTGAACTTCGTGGACTTGATTAATGGTGGATCCTGTGGGGAGTGTGCAACGAATAGACTTGAGCAACTATGAAAACAGCCCTGCATTCTTATCAAAAACCCCAAATACTAAACTATATTTATCAATGTTAGATCTCTATATTGTTTATATATACAATTTGTGTAGTGCTTTTGAGACACACCAAGCACTTTACTACTGAGTGGTAATCTATCTCTGCAGACACAACCTTGGGCAGATTGACAGAGATGTTGCAGCCACACCACAACTGTCAACAACAAAAAAAGCCCTGCAAAGTTATTAAAATTCCCAAATACGGTTCTATTTGTCAAAAATGTATTCAGTTCAATGATAGAGTTTTATAGCTTTTATTTATTCACTCCACAGTCACATAATAGTGGCTGTCAACTACTGTATTGCCACAGCAAGAGGTGACAGCCATTTCATTCCTCCAAAATTTCAACTACCACAAACGTCATTCATGGGCAAGTTGCATAAAGTGTCTTGCCCATTGACATAAAAGAAGTATGCACTGCTTGGCGTGAATGAAACCCAAATGATTTGATTAGTGAACAATTTGCCATATCAAAGTGCAGTAGCGTGCTTATGACTGAGTATTTAAAGTCATTGCTGTAGCAGTGCATGTCTTGCCTAAGTTTCTGCACGATGAGGTCTGCCTGGGGCTTTACATCAAGAGGCTCAATCAAAATTCCTTGTTAACATTCTGTAGGTGCTGAGATTTATAGGCCTTTTCTCATTTTAGCTGGCTTCCTTTAAAGTCTACTCGCACATACTTGAAGGAGGAACATCTCATCTATGCATCATTGCCCCGGGAGTCTTTCATATCCGGAGATTTTATTGTTCCTTTCGACTCTTACTGATGTGTGTGTCAGGGTGTGTATGTGTGTGTGTGTGTGTGTTGGATCTTGCAGGGATAAAGTGGAGTAATAGACGGTTATTGGCTCTCATTCCAGTGTGATTGTGTTGTTGTTGAGACACAGACAGAGCTCAGGTGGGGTCGGACCTCAGGGTACGGTCTCTGTCAGGACAAAGAATGTGCTGCTGATTAGACCTTGTTTTTCGACAGAGAAGCTCCTCTTTACTGTGGCGTCTATGGACAGCAGAGAAGGAACAAGTAGTAAAAAGGATTGTTAGTTGAAAATAACAATATTCAACGAAGTAAAGGTAAAAATGTGAAAGTGAATATAAACTACTACTACCATCTACTGTAGAGCGACACAATTAATTTCAATTGAATTGAAATCATTTTTAAGGTCGCAATTAATATCCTCTGCGCAAAATAAAAAAACTGCTTATTGTAGGTTTAACCTCTACAGACATGTAACCTAAAAAAATTTTAAAGATATTTTCTTCTTTATTGTATTGGACAGTACATTGACATGAAACCAGGTAGAAGATTGGGGTGTGACATTGGGCAAACTGTTGTGAGTCGGATTCAAACTCACGACACCAGGACGAGCTCTGTAGGCTCTGTAAATGGGCTTCATGCTCTACCGACTTTTCTAAACTGCAGCCAAATCTTTCTCAAAATTTGAATAAACATTATTAATCATTATCCTTTTAAGATAGATAAGAAGCAGACAAAGAAAAATTTGTCAGTTACTTTCTAAATATTAAGTATAACATGGTATAATTATAGACCAAATATAGTTCCTATCCATAATCATTCAGTCAAGGATGTAGACAATGCCAAAGGGGATTTTACTGTATTCCTCCAAAAATTACAGGCTGCCTAATTTTGACAATGATCAGTTTCATGTTTAGAGAAAGACTTTATTCTTTGGCTGTAAATCAATGCACTATTGAACAAACGCGGCACATAAATTCGGTAAAAATCCCCCTGTTGTGTTGTGTTTGTCTCTGTTATGTATCTTGTATTAGGCTATGGCTGTCGTGAGACCTTTGAGATCTTGATCTTGCAATTTTTCCAGTAATTGTTTGCCCTCAGCGAAACCCTCAAACATAACTGCTGCAACATGGAAAAACTCCCAACAAGTGAAGCGCAGCCAGAGAAGAGTCGAGAAGCCAAAATTTGAACTCCTGGAATAAAAACAACATTCCCTATTATGAAAAAGGGGTGGGTGATATGGTAAAATGGTAACATCACAAATTTGTTAAGATAAAGAATACAGTTTATGATTACGTTCACTTTGTATTTTTTGACACAGAAGAGCTATTAATGTCTACAGCTACAAATTCAATCTACATCCAATTTTCATCATTATTTTCTTCTTTTATTAATATGAACACATGGCATGGCCTTGTGTGGCATAATTTCATATCACAATTCAATTTTTTTATTGCCATATCACCCACCTCTTTTCCCTAGTTATTGCATATTACCATTGATTTTTTTTTTTTTACCATTGATTTCTTGCACACCTCAACTTAACTTTCCAGTAGACTTCATATGGGCATAAACTTGTAATCACAACCATACACTCTCCCCTCCCCTCTCTCTCACAGAGTTGGGAGGAGGCCATGCTGTCATTAATGATGAAGAGGAGCTCTCGGGACTCCAGGTGGTTCCAGTTATTCTACCTGAGAGCACAGACTGAGGGAAATGAGGCCAAAGCATGAATAATTTTCTTGGCCAGGTACGATTCCAGGAAACTCGACTTGGGTGGTGCTTTCACTGTTACTGTAAAGTGACACAAAAAGAGCCCCACGTTTAGAAAAGGATTTACCGAATGGGCCTAGGTTTTAAAAAAGTGTGGCACAAAAACGTTTTCTGTTATTAATTGTTGAGCAAAAATAGCTCAATCTTTTTTGTTTGTAATTCAGAAAAGTAGCGAGGATTTATTCTGTTGGACAATGGCAGTAATGTAGTCTGGAGACTGAGCTGCACCAAAGCCTGTGACACAATAGTAGTTTGTTGAAGACTCTGACAGAAGGCATCTAAGATAATAAATTTCACATTCAAGACAAATTTTAAATTAAAACACAATACCACCAAAATGCACATAAATATAAGACAGACCTTTTGAATATGACCAAAACTATTATTGTGGGAGCTTCAGTCTAACTAGTGGTGCTATAGCAACAAAGTAAAAACAGTGTCCCATCTGTGAGAGCATCTACACATAAATCAAGAAGGAGCACATCTCAGTAACATATTTACATGAAACACATCGGCCTGAGTGCAGTGGATTTAGTTGTCACGCCGCGCAGTGAGCATTACACTGATGTATGGAGGATGTGAAGATTACTGCACTCTCAGATCCAACAACACTGGTTCACACATCTGTCACTCATCGTCATGACAACCAGAGCGGAGTGGGCGGGACATCCTGTGGTAGTGCGCGGTTGGACAGTGGACTACAAGGCAGTGTCTGCTTATTTGATAAGAATTCGTCCGTCAGGAAGGAAAATAAACAAGTGAGCGTGCTGCTACTGTTCAGAGCAGAGGAAGAGCAGCTACTAGAGCACAACACAATATTTACAGAGAGCACAGACATCTCTCACATCAGTCACCTGTGAAGGATACGGGTGAACTGACATAGGTCAGGTGGTCTTTGCTCTTTGTGCAAGACATTACTGCACTTGTGGGTTACCTCTATGAGAAACAGTACACACAGTTTCTGCCAAATCTTTGTTGTTGCTGTTTATTGATTTTTGTTTTTCAGTCAAAGAAATAAACTGACGTTTTAATTGTTTTGATAAAATGACCAAAGGAGCCACAGTTATTTTACTGTGTTTTATGACATTCTGACTGAAAACAGCTGCTTACTTGTGAAATAACACTGGCTCTAAGTTGTGTAGCATAAACTGATGAACGCTGATGCTTTAGTTTGAAATGAACCTTCACAGAAAAGATGCTTTAGTTTGTAATTTTGTTAGCTACACGCTACACTCAATGTCCTTGTTGTTGTTGTTGTTGTTGTTGTTGTCCTGTTTTTTCCGCCTGTATGTGCATGAGCTAAAGTTGATTGTTTATTTAATGTAGATAAGGAAGGAGGGGAGAGCCAGGGGACCACTGGAGTCTTGACCTCCAGGCTGTAAGACCCGCCCTCTGCTGTGACTGACAGATAGCATCGGTGCAGCTTATCAGTGAATGTGGAGGAGTGGGGACTTGTGTTGGCGCAGTCCAAAAACACTGCTCCTTTGTACCTATGATGGTGAGGCATTAGAAAAATAAAATTCAACTTGCAATGTATTTATTTATTTATACTTTATTGATCCCCGTGGGAGAAATTTATTCTCTGCATTTGACCCATCCTTCCTTCAATGCCACTTGGGCAACTTGTCCAGAGCAGTGGGCTGCTGCCGTACAGCACCCGGGGACCCATCTCCAGATATTCAACCAGGACCTTGGTCATGATGTACCTAGCTGGAGGATTTTATGTTGCATGTTTTAGGTTGATGGGGGAAACCGGAGTGCCCGGAGAAAACCCACCCAGACTCCACACAGAAAGGCCTTGGTGCCCGGTCCGGGACTCGAACCCAGGACCTTCTCGTTGTGAGGCGACAGTTCTAACCACTGCACCACTAAATACATCTAATTTATTCAAGTCTTACCTCACTGTGCTTCATCTAAACAATTGCAATACAACATTAGTGTCTATTTGTATCCCACAGATGTCAGACTGATTGATTTTTTGCATAATCGTATCAAATAATGTGATATTCTTTTATGATACATCACGTCCCATTTGAAAGCCTGTCACATTTCACATGGGATTATATTAATGTCATCTATCATTCATGTCAAATCATGGCAGGCCTTTTAATAATGCCATACAACCATATTACTGATCATCATGTCGGAACAGAGCTTGATTCAAATAGGAGTGGGCACTGTGGCGATAAAAGATCGAATCATGATATTAAGTTATAAGTATATGTTTATCTGGGAACATTGTTGAATCGTGATACAGTGCATTCATTTATCCTCCGGTCTTACTGTAGTTTTTACTGTAACAATTCATGTGTTCATATTAATAAAAAGAAAAATTAATTGTATTATGAACATTATTTTGTAATATATAAAATGAAAACTGTAATCTTGATCTGAATAATATTGTGTTATTATATTTTTACCATGTCACCCAGCCCTACTCTGTGCTGTAAAATACTAAAATACTAAATGCAGATCTAGCTTTGGGCTGATTCAGGTTAGAAAAACATTGACATGCTCTATGAAATGAAGCAGTTGGATTGTAAACATACAATTTAAGTATTTGTGTTCAATCATAAAAAATAACCGTTAAAATGATGTAAACTGTCCTTTAGTCTATCTGCATATAGGTGTAACATTTGTCCAAATCAAATAGAACATGCATACACTTTACTGCTGCCCCACTTAACAGCTCCCTTTAAAGATTAAATCAATAATTTAAAAAGTGCATTAGCATATCTCATTGCCTTAAAAGAACACAATCATCACAGCTTATACCACTCGAATGTTATAAGAGCGCTTTAGCTGAAAATATACTGTGATTCACTAATCTAGCTTGGTCACTGATAATGGTTCACACAGGTCTCTAAGCCAAATTAAAGTGTTATTATTCTGCACACGGACCTGCCGAGGCTCCAAGCAGCAAAATATATTACCCAAAGTGTTCGGTGGAGTGGTGTTACCAACTTCAGCCCACATAAAAGATAATGTCATTGTGCAAATAGAGCTTACAAGTCGTGAATTTAATCACCAGCCAGTGCTTGGATTTTAACATAATTTGATTCTGCTTGGAGCATGTTTTTGTGACCTCTATATGTCGCATGTACAGCCATGGGTCACTGAAATACTGGCACCAGATAGACTCGAGCATCTAAATTGGTTAAGGCTGGTGTATCAAGGGAATTCATGTAATTAAATGTACATTGCCTCCCTGCATTATTGCCTATTCTACTGTTTTACTTTGTTGTACTATGTTGGCTTGATATCTAAATAGCAACGTGCACCTCAAATGGCTTAGACGTAAATAGCCAAGTAAGCAGCTAATTCCACAAGGTTGATGTGTGAATCTCTGACCCATTCATACTGCTGTTGTGTCCATAGGCAAGATAACTCACCCATCCTGCCTATATGTTAGTTTGATGGTGTGTTTGGTGGCTGCCATGTCACCGTTTGCCCCAGGCCATCTGTGGTTTGAGAGCTATATGTTACTACCACTACCAATGTACAACCATGTGTATATAAATATGTATATAGAAGACAATCAGCATTTGTGCACTTCCAATAAACCTAACAGCAATAGGCCTCCTTCCTCTAGTGAGTGGAGAACGGTGTATTTCAGCAGGAGGCAGATGTAATGATTACTTTTGCGTCTATGGCTTGTACATGGCTGATTCTGAAGCTCTTCACATTGAGTTGAGCTAATGTCCTGTAAAAATTCTATTAATGCAGTGCCACACTCTTCATTTTCTCTCCATTTTCTTGTTATATCCTCTTTATGCTTCAGTTCAGTCTCTCTCTCTCACACCGGCCAAGCTTTCTACTCTGACATTCTTCACATCTCCAGAGCTCTAATTGTTCTAAAACACTTCTTTTTTGGTAGGTGAGTAGGGCAGATCAATGAATTGCGATCGATTTGAAATTCTAATGGTCACAATTCTTAAATCTTAAAAGCTGCAATTTAATATCTTCTGCACAAAATGTAAAAAGCCCTGTTACCTTGTAGGTTTAACATCTACAAACATTTCCTGAAAGGTACATTATTCTTGATAAGTTGAATAGTTAACATTTTAGTCTTCTTTCAAGTGTTAATGTTGCTTCCAGACAGGTATAATTCTGCTGAGAAC
>JAVQKG010347469.1:0-18198 GCA_036025885.1 Hypseleotris bucephala | reverse complement strand
GAATTTTTTGGGACTTCTGGTCACCCTATATGTAACTGCCCAGAAAGTTAGAAGAAGATCTGGCAAAAATTGTTTCAGTTATAGCATTTAAAAGTTTAAGCTTAATTAATTAATAACTTCATTAATATTCATCACAGATGTACCCAATTTTAATCACCTCTTCCTTAAACCTGTCCTGACCTTCCCTGAGTTTCATCCAAATCCGTGCAGTAGTTTTTGCGTTATCTTGATCACAGACAAGCATGCACACACGCACGCCAACGGAAGCGATCACATAACCTCCTGGCGTCGGTAACAAGGACGCTCAGATTTCGAGCAAGGTAAAACTGCCAGCAGACAGAAAGTGAAAGTACAAACAAAAGAACGTTTAAATCTTGGCCCTTCTGAAAAGACACCTCCTCCTCCACACTATCGGAAACCAGTCCAAGTACATCTAGACGTCTGCTATTGGATGTTGCAAGACGTTCTGCATCCTTACACTACAGTAAGCATTAAATATTTTGAATATTGAAACATTGTATTATATGGTTTATAGGAGATTCACCATATCCATTTAGGCAATAGTGATTTATTTCTGTACATTTCACACAACAGAAATGACTGAATCCACTTGCAAAGGCAAAATAAGAAAGTGAGTTGCTATAGTGACGGAGTGTAGAGACTGAAATGTAAACATAAGTGTGGTCGCCTTCAGCAAAGGAAATATGAGTGACCTTCCTTCCACTTGTGAGAGCAGTGTGCTTTTTGTGTGTCTGTGTGTGTGCATTTATGTTAGCACATGGCATGAGCGTGTGCGTATGTGTGTGGGAGGAAACAGTTCTCCATGTAACTGTTCTACACCAGCAGCTCCCCATACAGACTGTAGAAACAAGGCTTCTTTCCCAAGAGAACCCACCAGTTTCACAAATAAATTTTTTACAATAAACAGTCATCCACAATAGCTATTTTGCTATCTAAATGGAGGTGCCTATTTTTCACCTATATACTTTTGACTTTTATACACAAATGGGATGGCAAACCTTTACACTGTATTTATATGAATTACAAATGCATGGCAGGTATTCAGCATATAGCTCTGTGCACAGTATGCAGTATGTTTACTAAGGCAGGCCCATCATATTCTTAAGTCAACTGTCAGGACTTGTAACAGGGAAGTACAAAGTGCACGAACTTGAGGGTGTAGTAGTAATGTTTGCTTAGTTTTTTCAGTAGAAATCTTGAAGTGGACTAGAAAACTAGAAGCTTACCCCAGGGTCACGCACAACAATTACTTTTCTTCCTCTACATTTGAATCTATGAGCTGATTTTGACAACTCAAATACACCATCTTATGTATTCACTGCAGAACCAAGCCCTGAGTAGACATAGCAAAAGCATGCCTTGATCTTTCTTGGACCACTATCTAAAAGATCTTTATAGTGCCGATAAGAATGGGCACAGGTTTATGCAAAGAGTGACTTTTGCAGTTTCAACTTCTGTATTTTTGTCGGAGCATGCTCAGAGCTCAGAAGAGGAGTGAGGGGGGCACTGTTTCCACGGAGACAAGAATACAAGGCCTTACACTGCAGCCGCTGAGTTATGCAACAGGGCTGCTCTGTTACCATGACAAAGTTCAAGGGGGTGAAAGCTCACTATTAAGGGTAGCATGCATCCTTTTGTTGCCAACCTTGTCCATATTTTACACAACATGTCTCATTAGAGTATTTCATTCTCTGAATATAAAAGAACACAATTCAGTAACAGTAAACTCATTCAAGGAATTGATTTTATTAACCAAATAGGCATATGCTTAATAGTTGTATCATGACAAGCTCAGTTGTAAACTTACACTTGAATTACGAATTTCAGCATTATTTGTTATTGCATGGAAAGTCATATTTTTACAAATTGTGCAGCCCTACAATATAGATTCATTTGATATAAAAGGTGCACATAATTAATCTACTATTCATTATTTGAAGTATGGAGTATTAGAGAAAAACAATCTACTAATCTATTATGGCTGGATTTTTACTGTGCCAGTTGTAATGTACAAAATCAAAATGACATTTCACACATAAGTATGAATAATTTCTGCAAAACTGATGTACTGTAACTATATGCTTTCTAGGTACGTCTAGCTAAGTCTGCTATTATACTTTTAGATTAATCAGGTGCTCACCAAACATGTTAATTGGGCTCATTATCAGCAAGGTTAAAAATTTCACATGTCTGCACTTACAGATTACAGATAGTACTGTTATGCAAAAGGTGTCCCTTTCTTTTGTTCAACAAAAAACTTTTTTATGGGTGACACACCATAACAACAGCTGTACTGGCAACTGATGGCCAACAATGGTCAAATAAGACAAGAAACGGACTAAACATATTAAATGGAAAAGAAAACAGGTCTGCTGTCATTTTTGCACCAACCCTGGCTGTATCCCACTCAGGGGTTGAAATGCAGATGGTAAAATTCTAACATTGCCTGGATTAGCCACACTCAGCTTTTAAAGAGGAGTCAAAAACAGCAGTACTCAAAGCTCTTCTGTTTGAACACTGCGGGCATAGAATATTCTGATCTAAAAACAGACAGAGAATCAAAGCCAACTGATCACCTCAAAAAGTACGGTGTTAGACAGTTTTAAAAAGAGTTCTTTTAGTGAACCCATATTCTAAATGACAAATAAACATTACTGTAAATTCTCCGTGTGTGTAAGTGGTATGCTTCTGCAGATTTTAGCCTTGATTGCGAATCTTGGCAGTATGCATGAATGTCTTACATGCTTTTTAACCCAGAAGTCATCACGCTCGTCTTGGTCGCTACGCTATAATCACACAAATTGCATCGCCTTCTGAATTGCACAACAGGATTTCTGAGTGTCAAGGCTCTCATTCTCTCCTTCCTTCTCCGATTGGCTGCAGAGTGGTGGTACTGATGTCAGAGACACAGGAGTTGCCATGGAGATGGGCGCCACGGTGGCATTTCAAGAGGACGGCTCATGGCAGAATGAAGCAGAACATCAACAGCAGCTAAGCATCAGACAGGTCAAGATGTAGAGACAAAACAGGCAGTGGTCCAGGGCACAAGTATAACACCATACAATAATTTAATTCACAGAGTTCAAACAAGTCTGCTGTTATTTATAAGACAAATTCCATGCCAAATAGGCTTGTTCCTTTCACTTGGACGGACTGATAATTATAAATAAAAAATGAAATGTGTAGCAAGCACTATTTGTCTATTACAGTATAAGGAAAACTGTGAATTTTTCATTTTTAAAGCAATGAAAAGTACTTTTGATCTGATAAATAATTCTTCACCTGTTCTTCTATGTATGGCTCAATCAATGATAAACCAGGTAGAGTATTCAATAATATATTGTATATAGTATGTATATAATATGTCAATATGTTAGGTCAATAAGTGCCAATAGTTAATTAAACTAACACAAGCTAATCTAAACCAAAAAGGCTACATTGTACTACAGATTTTTACCATGTAGCCATGACTGCTGACCAACAAACGATCTAAAGTACTAATCTAAAATCTAATAATGCCACAAATTTGACATAGTCACTACAAAGTTTGCGACATGAATCTTGTATAAATGACTACATGTCAAAAGCCATAATAAGTCAATGCAAATTGACACCAATGAAGCAGCTACACAGTGCACAACATATTAATGTTGATGTACATCAAAGTAACATAACTGAACACAAAACCACAGTGTCTCAGAAACAAAGCAGCAGTACGTGTGCAGAAGGCTGATACTGATGCATCACCCAGTCCAGATATCTGTGATTAAGCACACACACGGCCAAAGGTTCAACATCACTTATTTTGAAAGAGGAAAAACACAGGCTAACTCCGAGAAGGGATTTCATTGGACACCGCTTTCTAGTAACACTCTTCTACTAAATGAGTGTTATGACAACAAAAGCTGAACCGGTCAGTGGTAACATAATCTTGTTGGTCAAGAGGTGGGGTCCAAATTATATGCTAACTTTTCAGGCAGAACTCTCACAGCATCAAATCTATTTTAAGGGGAAAATCATTTGTATGGGCTTTAATCCAACTCCAGGGCTGCACACACCCTGTTACGTGTCTATTGCAGATTAAATTGTGAATTACTAAAACAATGTGCTGCATAGTTGTGCACGTAAAACTTGTTTGTCTAGTTAGCTGTTCTTTCACTTTTTAATGTAGCACTTGGTTGTCATTATGACAACATGAAAAGGCGCAAAAAGCAGCAGACATTCCTGGCGATGTGGCGGAACTAGCGCGGACTTGGTGCTGCTGGTTAGCTCACAACATTATGTGGAACTATGTGAATATTTGCGTTAGCTCACATTTGCACTAGTAGCCTTCATTAATGTGTCAAGTGAATAAAATATGGAAAAGACAAGCTGCTATGTGCCGGGCATACGCACCACACCATTCCGTAGGCTCCCTCCCCGATGTAGGAAAGGTTGCTGTAGCGAGGCCCGACGTCGAAGGCCTGCCCACGGACCAGCTCCGTACCGGGCCCGGGGCTGGGGCCACAGCCAGCAGGGGCAGACACCGCAGCCGTCGCCATTACGAGCCTTTTACAGCGCCAATAAACAGAAGAGAATATAAGAAATAACGGATGTATGCTCCTGTACTTCGTTCCTGTTGATAATCACGATGGGGCCTGGGACATGTAAAGATGGTTGTTTTCTCGCTGGTGCCGTGCGTTCAGAGCGAGCACACTGCTGTTATGTTGAGCGGAGGCTGGAGGCAGCGCACCGAGCCACTCTGCAGCAGGAAATAACGGAGTCCGTCACGTGACACAGAGTGAGCTAGGATTTTCCTCATATTTCAGACAAAAATGTTCAATAACTTGACTTTGTTGTGACTATTTTACAAAACAAATCTCATATAAACAGGCCAATTGTTTGCAGGACAACTCTGTGCTGTGCTGTCCAAATCAGATTTAATTGCTTTATGTTTTTAAAAAAAATGAAGAATTTGACCTGAAATTATATGCTCACTGATGTGTCTCCCAGTTAAGGCAGCACTCATTTGGCTATTTCTATGGCTGAGGGGCAGCTATCACACAGCTCCAGATTTCTTCTGACTGTCTGAAGTGAGGTGGACACAAAATCAACAGGTGCACACAGTAGATCTCACGAAAATGTGGGTGATGAATTTCATTGGAACTACTTCATTATTTTACTTGTTTTGCACTATGTATCTAGTAATTTCGTCTCTTTTCAGTGTCAAAACAAAATACAACATTGTCTGAATAATCACAGATTCATTAATTTGCTGCCCTTCACACACAAAATGAGGCCTAAACACACCTCCTTTGGACCTCTTTCCACAGCATCTGCTCATTCAATATTCAGTCCTTAAACATATCACTTATGGTCAAGCTGGGTTTTTGAAAGCACTGGGATTGTAATTAATTCAATAATTAATTAATGTAATTTAAGATTAATTAGGATTATGTCGCACTGTTTTCCAGGGACAAGATAAAAATCAGGATTATGACAAATTTGGCTCTTGGGGGCCATTTGTGGTCAACAAGTGACAGCTATCGAACCTCTTGGTGGCAGTAGGCAAACTATGAAAATGGAAGTCTACACAAATTTACGTGTGGCAGTCATCTGTGGTGACAGTGATTTTATTTTGTTCAAACAACCACATTATAGCTTTTGATCTTTTGGTTTATGGATGTAAACATTGATTTATGCTGAAAGGTCATGACAGTGCTGTTTCCGGTTAGCTCCTATGCTAATGCTACTGTATCTGACAAGCCCCCAGCATTGCCCTTGACTGAGACACGTGAGTTAGATATGTAATCATTTCAGTTCGTATTTAGAGACAACCGCGAGATCTACACGACACCGTTTTAAAGTGTATCTTGGGGTGTTTTAAAATAGTCTTTCTACGGCGGTGAAAATGTCTTGTCATGCTAAATCCCTGTTGTTTTTACTACAGGGCAGTGCTAAAGTAGCTCGGTTAACTTTACCAAAGGGGATTAAAGCAAACGTACTGTCCGGAGGTCGCGTGTTGAATCATAGTAGGATATTATCTTCAGCGGTTAGGGATGTCAAAAGTGTCTTTGAGCCGTCTATTGTGAGAACCAGCCTTAATCATTTCTGCACCAAGGTGAGTATGGTGATTTCTTTCCCCTAAATACTGTATGTACATGTTTACTTCACTCTGCTAATATTATGTTTCTATAGTCGCAGACACCAGTAGAAGATGAATATCCTCCTCTACCGGAGTACCAGTGTGACTCTGAATTGCAGAAGAAAGAGGTTTACATTGTCCAGGTCAGAGGTCTCCCATGGTCTTGCACAGCCCAGAATCTTCTTCAGTTCTTTTCAGGTGACTATCATATAGTCAGCACAAACAGATTCAACAGATACATTTGCAGTATGTTAATGTGGGAAAATAATATTGGTTTGTATGCTCCAGAGTGCCGGATTCGTGATGGGCTCAAAGGAATCCACCTTACCACTGATCGAATGGGGAGACCTTCTGGGCGGGCCTTTATTGAAATGGAACATGAAGAAGATGTCAGCAAAGCTCTGGAGAAGCACAGACAGTACCTTGGTCCTCGCTATGTTGAAGGTAAGGATAGAATAACCCTGTTATTTTGAAACCAGTGTAATAAAAAAAATGCCGCCTGCCCAAGAATCACTGAACTTTTCTATGAACACCTTATTACACAATATAATAACACTTTTTATCCTAGGTTATAAGGTTCTAAACATAAAAATATATCTTCTTTTAATTAGAAGTGTGTCTTTTTTTGTAGTGTTTGAAGTTACTAACAGTGACGCTGAAGCCATCTTAAAAAAAGAAGTGGAGGAAGCAGCTAACCCTAGGCCTTCGGACTGGGTGGTGCGTCTTAGAGGTCTCCCTTTTTCATCAACGGAGGCAGATATTGTCCAGTTTTTTACAGGTATGTAATGTTCAAAATTGTGCTAGATATAGATATAGATATGTTAGTTATTTAAATCAGTGTTGTACTAATATTTTATTTTACAACAAATCATTTTTTGTTACTAGTTACCAGTGTCATGATTTGTGTGTTTCAGGTTTGGATATGGTGCAGAACGGTATAACCATTGTTACTGATCACAGAGGGAGAAACTCAGGGGAAGCCTATGTGCAGTTTACCTCACGGGAAGCATTTGAAGAGGCCTTGCTGAGAGACAGAATGGTGATAGGAAACAGGTAAGAGGCTAAATATGTATTAGTTATACATTGATCACAAACCGTTTATCTTGTTTGTCACGCTGAAAAACCCATAAGTGATTCTCATCTTGCTGGTGGTATTGAATTTTGTTTGTGGGCCCTGATCATTACAGATATATTGAAGTATTTTCGAGCAGAAGAGATGAGATTCGTACTGGTTGGAGGAGCCGCACAAATTCACCAAGTTCACCTCAACGCAGCCCTCCTTCTTCTTCCACAAGAACTGCACCTGTCCCACAGCCATCTCACAGAAGTGGTGAGGCTATTTAAAAATCCTTTAAAATGGCCATTTGGCCATATTTTGTAACAGTGTTATAAAATGTGTTACCTTCATTATTCAGAATGTATCAAACTGCTTTTTAGGACCCCCACTGAGCTCAAACCTGCCGCTACATTATATTCATATGAGAGGTGTACCATTCAATGCAACTGGGGAAGACATTGTCAAGGTATAGATTATAATTACATCTTTCATCATATAGTGTTTTAAGTAATTGCTATAAAAACTTTTTCTTGATTATTTTGCTGCAGTTTTTCTCTCCTCTGCTGGTATCTAAACTCCTGATTGAGTGTGGACCAGATGGAAGGCCAAGTGGAGAAGCTGATGTTTACTTCAGCTGCCATCAGGAAGCAGTAGAAGCTATGTCCAGAGACCGAATGCATATAGGTTAGTTGTGAGCAAGAGAATAAAGCCCTTAAATAAATATATTCGTTAACCATTTTTATTTTCAGGAGAAAGATATATCGAGTTATTCCTAAACTCAGAACCAGACTGTGATAGAAGGTAAGAATTGCCCAATACTGCTATTTTCACAGTACAGCTGGATTATTTGAACATGCGTTTGTGTCTTAAAGGTAAACAGTGATGGATACCAGAGACAACCAACAAAATAGAAGATTGCAATATTTAAAGCATGCCTGGCTGGACATTAAACAATAAAAATTCCTGCTGTTAAAACAATCTGACTGAATCTTGTAACTTCAACAATAAAATGACAAAAAAAAACACAATACAATTTGGCATTCGCATACATTTTTATTCACAGTCTGTAAAAATTAATGTTATGAGGACCAAGAAAATTATCTCTTATTTAGGGATTTAGACAGCATGAGTAAGTGCAGGCTTTCCAGTTCTTGCATTTGTAATATATTATATCAAAACCTGATTACATGTTACTGTAGTTAATGCCAGTTGTCAAATAAAGAGCAGCAACAAGGGACTGCACATATTCAGCTTCATAAAAATACATTTGTCAGCACATGTTAGATTTATTAGTAGTTAATATTATATAGTTAACACATATATGAAAAGTTCCATTTGATGATTTGTGTAATATTTTTCCAGTATAAACCTTCAGCAAATAAAATTAATAAAAATAATTACTGTGTTGTTAGTTATAGGTTAAAATGCCTCATCTAAAATGCATTAGTCCGCATAGTGGACATGATAAAATGATTTAAATTAGTGCTATGATGTGATAACAAATATTTAACATCCTCAATTAATTTACCATATTCTTTTTTTTTTTTAAACAAAACATGCCCTCCACTGTTATGTCAAAGATATACCTCTTAGTGGCTTAAAGTGCTTTTATGTATAGCCACACTTGGTGGTCCATGCGTATAATTGGCTGACAGCTGTTCAATAGCTATTACTAATAAATTTTCAGGTTGGGGACGAAGCATACTGTTGGAGTAACTGAGAGTAGCAGTCATTGCACACACACTCGGGGAGGATGGAGGAGGGCAGAGGCAGCTCATTAGATACACAGCTCTCACAGAAAACCCCACTGCAGTTTTTACACTGCTTCTGGAATTAAAGAAAACAAATGTCTAGTGCAATGAATTTAACTAAAATCCAAATCTTGTTTGGTACCTTAAGCTTGACCAGAGAGTCTTGCTGTTCACACCGGATGCAAACTGAGGGCTGACTGATGTCTAAAAATGACTCATCCTATTGTTAAAAAACAGTTTGTTTTTTTTAAAGGTCATTAAAAATTATCTTTTAGTGTGTTTATAGTATCTACCTGTTCGTCCTCATGATGTGACAAAGACCTAAAAGTAAAAAATGAAACATACTTTTTTTCTCTCAGCATTGAAGCATAATATTCTGTATACTACAAACAACTCACAGACTGGAGCTGGAACTGGCCTTATCATCTTGTCCTGCAAGGAATGGATCACTGTCCTTTTTCACCAATTGAGATTCTGGCAAACTCTGAAACCACAATCAAAAAAATTAAACATTTGAACCACATCTAACAAGAGAGTGTATTTTGCTCAGCCTAAATAGTGATGTACTTTTGCCATTGTGCCAGGTTGTTTCTTCTCCCTCTGCGGTGTGCTTGGCTGTCTGGATACAGTGTTGCCATAATGTTCACTTCTTTGCCCTTGATGCCTCAGTTGCCTCTCCAGTTTTGACCTGAAAGATAATGTATGGCCGTTAAATATCCCCAACTTTTAAGTATATGTTTAATATGTTTGTAATCATTTCAACCATTGCAGGCCCAAATTGAAGTTTATTTTTTTAATCAAAAAGCTAAAATACGCAAAATCCTTGGTCAAATACAACATCATATATAAAAATCAAAAAACTAAGGGGATCTAAAGACTAGAAACAAAAACATGCAAATATCTTTAGTAATGATATTTTGAACTACTACCTGTGTGTTCTCAGATTCTCCATCTCTTCCTGCAGACTCTCTATTTTGTCTCCAAACTCCGATTTAAAGAGACGGTTAGCTTCTATAGCCAACTCTTTCTCTCTGTCCGCCTGTTTGCATCTATTTTAGGAGGGGTTTGGGTGTTACAAAAAACTTGTGGTAAAACAAAAACTTGATGTAAGAAAACATGGTTAAAGACAAGAAAAGAACTTAAAGTAATTACAAAAATGCAGCAAAGATTTAGCCAGAAAAGAGAAAGCAAGCCATTTATGTTTTGATTTTTATGTTTTATTAGCCTAATGATTACTACAGTTTACACCAATCTCAGATTCACATAATTAAATCAAAATTAATAAATTGTGCCCTTTACTTCCATTAGTTGTTCAACCATTGATTTATTGAATGATTTCCAAATATCTATAAGAATCTTGTTGCAAAATTCTCTATTATACTGTATTTTAAAGTTACCACTGGTAGCATTCAAATTCTTTGGAATATTGCTATCTCAAATATCTCCTAAGTGTTGGCACATTAATTACTAGTCCAACCCATGTTAACCATTCTTCTCATTGTATCTTAACTAAAAAGCACTAATGATGAATTTAAGAAACAGCCAGTGAGGTAAAAATCTGAGAAAATAAGGATGTTGAAAGGATCGTTTGAGTTGTCGCTACTCAAAGCTGATTATAGCCACTGCGGGAAAAGGCCTTTATTTTTTACAACAAAGAACAAAATAGATTACAGCCTAGATTGGTTATGTATATAGTATTAGAGAGGGTTGTATGTTTGTAATTTAGGTTTAAGTTTAATGAGAGAAGCTCTATGACTGCTGCTGCTGTAGCTGGATGATCTTCTCTGCAGCTGAGTTTAGACTTCTGGCTTGCTTTACTAAATCCGTGTCACTAATGGCAATAACAAATGATTGAAAGTAGCCACAAATAAAATAAAGAATTACGATGGATGTGAAGGGGTAGGGTGACACATAGGACAAAAAACAGGAATCAGTAAACATGAGCAAAAAAGCAACCAAATAAAGCTTTACAGTATATAAAACTATATATACTGTATATCAAGTCAGAGTCTGGGTTGATTCTTACCTGGTTTCCAGTTGTTTTATTGTCCCTGACATTTGGTTTATTTTCTCCTCTAGACGGCTAATGATTTCACTTTTCTGTTTGGAGCTGCCCTCTGCAGTCTGAAACAAAAAAGTCACATAAGTCACATATTAACAGACATAATTTAGGTTCATATGGATCAGATTATTTTATACTTCTAACCCCTTTTTATGATTGGATAATGATTAGTCATAACATTATGACCACCTCCCTACAATTGGTGTGTTGGAACACACTGCTGGTTTGCCACTGGTCATCCCTTGAACCATTTTGATAGATTAGATACTAACCACTGCAGACTGGGAACACCCCAAAACAGCGGACATTTTTGAAAATATCTGAATCATCATCAAAACCAAGTCATGTCCTTTCACAACATGTTCATGAAAACATTCATAATACTATGCCTGACTGGGATACATTTTTTTTCTATTAATCTGAATAAGCAATCAAGTTAAACTAACAATACAAACCCATTTTTAATTTAGTTTATGTCTTTATAACTGTGCCTGTGTATGGTAAATGTTAAAAAGTTCATTAAGTTGAAGTTTCAGCAGACCACGTCACCTGTGTCTTGTGGCTGAGCTGTAGGTTAATTGCTCTCATGTCATCTAGCTGCAGTCTTAGCTCCACCATCGCATCTTGTTTTTCACAAATGTCTTTTTCCAGCATTTTCATAGACAGCTCCATCTCCTGCTTCATTCCAATCTGCATCTCCAGCTCTTTCTCTACATCCTGCCAAAAATACATCTCAGCCATTTCAAATTCACTACTAACCCACACTACTGTAGAAATAATGCATCCCAAAGTGGAATCAATTAATTAGTATGTACTAGTATGCACTAGACAGCTATATAAAGAACTATCTGTGACTTTAAAACGCACCAATCGAAGCAGTGTTTCCTCTTTGAGCTGCTTGCGAGTTTCTCCCAGTGCCTGGCCGTTTGCTGAGTCACTTCTGACTGCCTGAATTGAGTGGAAAAAATATGTTGTTGACACACAACCAAATAATGAAATGTAACAATCAAATACATTTTCAAATTCCATAAGTTCACCTTTCTGGAGTCCACCTGATGTGAGCTCTCCTCTTTTACTCTTTCCACTTCTTCTTGAAGAGTAATGAACCTATTATTTACCACCGCAAGCTGTTACAGAAAATACAAAAAGTTAAAACTGATATTTGACTTTTTTAATGAGTGTAGCCTTACCTCTTCTGTTAGCCTTGCATTTGATTTTTCCAGAGTATCTGCCTTAGCCTGGAGATTATAAACTGATGCACTGAAAAGAGAAATATTATTAACATTAACATCACTAATCTGTGACACTATATTGAAATTAGTATAATCACAAACCTCAAATGTCTGTTTAGCTCCTCCAGGTAATTTTTCTGATCCAGGATTGCGGTGATCTGACCATCCCTGGAACAATATAACATAACAGATTTAATTTAGTTGATAACCATATCTACAAAAATACAGTTCCATAAAAACAGTAGTATAACATAAGCTGCATGTCTACTCACCCCTCTGCACTCTTACTAGTGTTTCCACCGTCTTTAAGGTACATGGAAAAATCTATTACGCCAACCTGCAAAAGTAAACAATTACAGTGTTTGACAAGCTTGTTGGAAGATTCAGCATCTGATAAACAATGTGAGTACATCATAAAGTGAATTACCTGTGAATCTAAGTCCTCTCCCTTCATACACAGATTTGCGTCAATGACATTTAACCCAACAAGCAGCCCAGCAATCACTGCTCCCTCCTCTTCCATCATCAGTGCATTTGGCTCATAGAACTCGCTATAAAACATAGTACACAAACACATATAAAACATACAGGAAAATAAATAAATAGCATCTTGTATTCCGTTTTGACTGAAAACAAACCTGAGGAGATCTTTTCTGTTGATGATGGTCTTCATATAGTCAGAGAGCTTCTTTTGCATCAGAGCCAGTCGCAACCAGGCCCGTCCTCTTCCTAGTGGTGTTCTGCCAAAAGAAAAGTTTTACAACTGATACACAATTATTCTTTATTTTATTTTAACTACGCATCAATAGTGACAAAAAGAAATAAATACAATTATTACATTTGCTGTTTCACCAAATGCAAAGTGAGTCAGAAAAGAAACTTGATAAGAATCTGTGGTGATTGTGACTGCTTTGCTTTGTCAGAAACTGTGATCACCTGGTTTATATGTTTATTCTTATGTGAAGTACTTTGAATTGCATCAAGTTGTAAGAAAAGCGTTATATAAATAAATATTGATTGATTATCTCTACAAACCTGATCTCAGCATCATTGTGCCTGTCTGAGATTAGCAGTAAGAAATAGAACGATATGAGCAGCCAACAACCACTGTTTAAATTATTTGGAAGCACCTCCCACAAAAAGTTGGTTTTGAAGGCAAAGGGATTTAGGTGTTTTTCTGAAAAGTCACTTTGCACTTTGTAAATGGATCAATAAATATTTATACTGTACTGTCACTAAAGTCATAATTCAAATTAAAATAAATCCATAGACCAATAATGGCAATAAATCTGGCACCTACTTGAGTCCTGGCAGGTCTTTTACACTGGCAGTTATTTCTCCAGCTTCAGGGTTCAACTTTTCAACCAGTTCAAGTGCTCCCCAGAATGACTTGTTCTGACCAAGGAAGGTCTTCTTGGCTAATTGTAAATACAAATAATTAGTGGAAATAGCATTTTTTATCTATTGCTTTTTACAGGGATTAAAATCCAAATTTTGTGTAATGTATTTTAGTGCATTCTCCTTACTTTTTAACCCATGCTTCAAACAGTGCTCCATCACAACGAAAAACTGCTGCAGAGGGGCATAGTCTGAGTCCAGCGTCCGTCCCAGGTTTAGAGCCGATTCAATGAGGCCTTTAATGCTCAGTTTGGCCATGTTCATCAGGTTAAGCCTCTCGATGGCAATAGGGTCTTTGGGATCTGCAACACAAATAACAGAAAAAGCTTTACAGTTTACTTATTAGACAAAGACAAAGACTATGTTGAGCTCCTCATTCCAGGATATGTTGTCTTCTATGTTGAAAAAAACAAGCTACTTTTGCCATTACACACATCTTTACAACATTAAGCATTCAATTCCTGTTAAAACACCACCCAGCATAGTAACATGAGTTAAGAGTTGCAGTCTAAAATGTGTAAGAGGAATGCCTGGCACTGTATGACAAGATAAACTGTCTGTAGGGCTTAGAAAGGCGTGGCAAGAGATGAGACACATATATGAAGTCATAAAATCAAAAATCAGAAAACATTATCAGACCGGTTCACATCCTGGAACACAGCTATATCTTTAGCTCTTACAAAATTAATGCAAAATTCAAAGAAAAATATTTACATTTTGATATAAGTAAGGTACACAGAGACCAAACAAATACCAGGAAAGATAAAGGGTTATAAAAATATGTGATCGTTTGTGCAGTATTTTGTGATGGTAATGCAGATACTGAGGCTTTATATATGAATCAGCATACAGTATGTTCTGTTTTCCAGTAAGGACTTCCTGGTTGCGTTCCCTAGTCTTGTTTATTTACAAGCACTGTCATCCTACCATCTATTACCAAAGAGTATTCTCTAAATTCATCATGACACAATCCGAGAGGACATCATGGTATTTTCTTGGAAACCTTTAGCATCACCACACCCAAACAAAATCTCCTACATTAATCACTTTACCTTCATGGGCTGGCTCTGGGTCTGGAGTGAGGGAAATATCATTAAGCTCACGAAGACAAAGCCAATCACCGTCGACTGAAACGCGAAAATTACACAGATATATGGTCTCCCGGGCGGCCTGGGTGATCTTGTCCGTGGTGGGAGTAGGTGTTTCGCTTTGAGGAGTCAGATCAGACATGATGACTCAGCTGACGTGAGGCAAAAGCAACACCACCACTACTGTCTGGGAGGAGGAAAAAAATGTCTGGTAAATTTTGATCCAAATCAAATGAATGAATGCCTCCCAAAAGAAGTCAGGGGCATAGGAACAACAAAAGAGAAAAAGATGGCCAAAATGGGAGAGACCACAGCAGCTTTTAGCAGGTGTTTAAAGAGACCTCCTCCTCCTTCTTAGGCCTGCATCCTCCTCTCCTGCTCCTGATAAATAAGATGCTGCCTAGAGAAATCTGCTCTGTGCTCTTGTCTCCTCCTATGCCTTCTCCCCCACCTCTTTACACCAGTTCCTTTTGTGCAAATTGGAGGGTTAAAATGCAAAAAGATCACCAGGATGGTAAAAAAAAAATCACTACCCTCTTTCAGTCAGATTAGCTTCAGTTTACTGTGATTGGGATCCCTGTGCAGTCCGCAGAGAATGAGGTGGGTGTCGACCAAGATGGCTGCCGGTGGTGCTGAGTACGACAACACTGGTCACGTGAGCAGATGGTGCATGCGTAAAAAAAACTGGGGGGAGGGGGGGTCCCCAGAGTGCTCAGGATGATGCTAATGATGCAGGCACTGAAATCATGGGCTTCAAGCATCAACTGTGGCTCTGGCAAAACAATGAATGCCTATCTAATAATGCAATTAAATTACAAAGCAATGAGTATTAGTGCCACTGCCAGCAAACTAACACAGAGGGTAAAGTGCCAGTTGTGGAGGTCATTGTGTAGTGTTGATCATATCAAACTATTGCAAATGCAGGACTAATACATATCCTTTACGTTATTTCATTAATAATCTGATTCACAAATACATGTCAGGCATGTAGTAATATGAAGGTATTTTTTGTTGATTTGTATTGTGTGAGAAATATTGACAGTAAAGTTTGGATTCCTTTTGCCCCTTTGTTAAATCATAGAAAAAAACAATTCTAGGAGTACTGTATGTACTTTATGTTTTAGCAAAAGTAAATGCTTCATTTCAAAACAGCATAAGAAAGCAGCTAAAATGTATAACAATTACTATTTACCACTGTTCTCTCTTAGGCCGGATAAGGTCTAATGTTAGGAATACTCTCTGCACAAGACAGAAAAAGCGATTTAAAAGATTAGGGCTTTTTAATTCTTTAATAACCAGACTGTGGAAGATGCATTAAAAGCAGATGTATGTTTTCAAAAAATTTGAACCAGGGGAAGCTAAAATTGTGCCACCTGGGGACTTCTGACTAAAACAAATTTACAGAGAATGACGGTTTTACCTGCTGAAAAATGCAAAATGTATACATTTTGACCTAATTACTGTTCAGTGTGGGTTTCAAAATCCCTTGACTCAGCAAGGGCATGTATGAATTAATTATTTATTTGTTGTTACTGTTTTTTAAAGGTCTTATAAAAACACTGTAAAGACCTTTACTCTATAGTAGAACTCAGCTCATGAGATAGGAATGTGCACTGTACAGCTAGTGTTTACCTTTTGACAATAGCATAACTGACACTAGTTTCAAAACTCATTTTGACCATTGAAAGACAGGATATAGGTATTGTATTCAGATAAGTTTTAAAGCTAATGCAGGTTTATATCTAGGTATGAAGTAAATTGTAACTCATACTCCTATGCTGGTAGTAGTGTTTTGAACAGCACACATGTGGCTACATACATCCTTATATATTTTTTTGTGTGTCATAAAAATTTACCAAGGTTGTGTATACTTACTTTTCAGTCTTGACTCAGATTTTTCCACCTTGAAGTCATCCCGTCGGAGTGGAGTGGGTGACAGTGACTGGGGCGAACCAAACCTGACGCTGGACGAGTTTAGAGCCTCCTTGAAATATATGACAGAAGTGGGGGACAGGGTCTCGTCCGGACTGTCAGTGTGTCCATTTTCATCTGAAGGGTTGAGTTTTCCAGTATTTCCTTCCGAAGATGACTGCTGCTCCGCCATCCTGTCCTTTATCCAGCGTAAACTCACTTCATGTGACCCACACTACACTTCTTTCGCAGTCAGCATGTACACCTTAGCTGTGACTGCATATCCAGGCGATGCATTCCTGTAGCGAAACAGCATAAATCGATTACTAGGCTTTTAGGCCGCAGTGTCTTCGAAAATGTTTCACTTCTAATTCTTCATTAGCAACTCTACCATATGCTCTGTCCTACACGGCCACATCAAAACCCGGAAATAG
The DNA here is from genome assembly GCA_036025885.1 of Hypseleotris bucephala. NCBI lineage: Eukaryota > Metazoa > Chordata > Actinopteri > Gobiiformes > Eleotridae > Hypseleotris > Hypseleotris bucephala. Next base: position 1,120 of record JAVQKG010347469.1, on the reverse strand, counting down.
CCAAATTATTGGCCGAAATGCCGAATTGCTCCAAATTCCGCGAGAGTTTGTAAACAGCGACTGCATGTCGCTGCGTGATTTGTTCAGGAAGCGTTATTCGTCCCGTTAGCTCATCTGCGCATGCGTCGTGAAGTTCTTCCGGATCGTGATCAACTTCGCCAAAATAATACAAAACTACCAAAAGATTATTATTTTCAGATTTGCAGGCCTATAACATGTCGTCAATATATTAAAATAATAATAAATTGTCAAATGTAAGGCTTTCTCTACATTTTATAAATAAATAATAATTTTATAAATAAAAATGGCACACATTGTCCTGGAATAGCATAAATTATTTCTCTTCAATGGTGCTTTCAAGTGGTGTCGTATTTACCATGTGTGTTTTATGAGATCAATGCAGATATGATTAAAGACAGGTAGACACGGGCTCTGGGCCAGTCGAGCAGGGATGTCAATGAATTTACACCGAAGCCGAGCTGTGCGGCTTTTCTGCGGGGGGTGTGGGTCGTGTTGGTCTGTCCAACATGCAGGGTTTAGGCAAGGCCAGGTGCAGCAGTGGGGGAACATGAGCGCAGAACTCGGAGAGCAAAGGGGTGTCGTGTCTGACCCGGTTCTAGATGACAGCCGAGCATGAGCAGGGCTACCACAGGCTACAGCCCAGAGCCTGGAGCGGGGCTCTGGACAGACAAGCGGCCGCTAATCCCCCAGTTCCTGTGAACGACCACCGCTGCAATGCACTGACTTCGGGCCGGGTAGACATCCAGTGCACAATGAAGAGTATATAGACGCAGGCAAGCAGGCGAGCCACTAGTTCGCCCAGCACAGCGTTATGTTCGAGGGACGTAGGATTTGTGATGGCATAGGCTTTATCCAAAAAAGGACGTGTTGTTCCGAGCCAGTCAGAGCGCTTTCCCAGTTCCACTCAAATCACAGTCACAGCCAGCATCATAGGGGATGCTCAAGAGTCGCAGCGGGGGTCGTTCACAGGAACCGCGGGGGAATAGCGGTCGCTTGTCTGTCCAGAGCCCCGCTCCAGGCTCTGGGCTGTAGCCTGTGGTAGCCCCACAATCCGCTGAAAAACAACCGCTCATGCCTAGGCTGTCATCTAGAACCGGAT
>JAVQKG010347428.1:0-10366 GCA_036025885.1 Hypseleotris bucephala | reverse complement strand
CTCTTTGAAATCACCCAGCCTGTTCTTCTATGACCACGCTTGTTTACTCCTAGTTTATTTAGCTTAGTCTTGATTTAGTCTTGATTTAGTCTTGGTTTAGTCCTGGTTTAGTCTTGATTTGATCCTTCTGACTTTGTGACCTGGTTTCTGGTTTACCTCCATGGCCCTCATCATGTCAGAGCTCTTTGAAATCACCCAGCCTGTTCTTCTATGACCTTGCCTACACCTCACTTGTTTCTCTGGGTTATACCTCATGCAACAACCCATTTGCCCCTTTGCCCCCTCCTCTCTCTCACCCTGCTGTGTGGCCATACCCTCGTGCCCGTGGGCTAGGACAGAGTGATGCCTGCTGGGACGTTAGGTCTGAAGGGTCACCTGGCATAGCGCCCACCCGTCCTGCTCGCTGTACAGGGCAGACCGGGGGCCAAAATGGAGCGCGCCCACCGCAGATTGATGAGGGTAGAGCTTTGGTAAATACACAGACATTCTGAAGGCTAGATGGATTTTATAGAAAGATGAAGATGGGCCATAATTATTATACTTATCATATTTAATCAGACCTTGACTTTGACTTTGATTTAGTCTGGGATATTTTTGTTGTCCTGGTTTATATGTGTTTATTCTTAATTTAGGCTTTAGTTCTGGTTCAGTTCAGTCTAGAGATAAGTTAGACCTGGTTTAGTGCTGGTTTGGACCTAGTTAGTCCTTTTTTAGTCTTGGTTTAGAGATGGTTTAATCCTGAATATTCTTAAAATGGGCTTTAGTTCTGGTTTAATTTAGTCTGGAGATAGGTTCAACCTGGTTTAGTTAGGGTTTAGACCTAGTTAGTCCGCTATTGTCTTGGTTTAGAGAGGGTTTAGTCCTGGTTTATTCAAAAATTTGGATTTAGTTCTGGTTCAATTCCATTTAGAGCTATGTTAGACCTGGTTTAATCCTGGTTTAGTGAGGGTTAGTCTTAGCTTAGTCCTTTCTTAGTCCTGGTTTCGACATGGTTTAGTTATAGTTTATGTATAGACTTAATATGGTCCTGGTTAAATCCTGGTTTGACATTAGTTTATTCCTTAGTTTTTGATTAGCCCCTATTCTGGTATAGTCCTGGTTTAGATTTAGACCTGGTTTGGTTCTGATTTAGTCCTGGTTCAGCCTTGTGACTTTGTATTCAACTTCTTTTTGGTTTCTTAGACCTTAGGACCTCTGTGACCTCAACCATACTCTCTCACATGCACGTACCCCCCTCCCTTTCGCTGTCCATGGTACTGGCTTTATCGGAACTCCTAATTGTCCTCATGAATATTTTAGAGGCAGCAGGAATGGCAGAGCAGGGCTGGGTTGGGTTTCAATCGCCCTGACAGCTAATGATCCACTCAATGACCAGAGAAAGTGAGCAGACGTGTAAAGTACAAAGGCTCTCAGTCAATGGAAGTTCTCATTTTAACATAGGCTGAACTTTTAACCAGGTTTAATACCAAAGTTTACAAATCAAAATGGGTTTAGAGAGAGATTTGGATTTAATGTCTATTGCAGTGGTCTAGTCCTGGTGTAGACTGGGTTTGGTCCTGGTTTAGACCTGATTTTGTCCTGATTTAGTCCTGGTTAATACTGAGGTTAGTCCTGGTTTATGCTAAATTAGACCTAGTTTAGTGTTGGTTGACATGGGCTTCAATCCTGGTTTAGCTTTTCAAATAGTCCAGGTATGTACTGGGTTTAGTTCTGATTTAGACTCGGCTTAGTCCTGATTTAGTCCTGGTTAATACTGGGGTTAGACCCGGTTTAGTGCTAAATTAGACCTGGTTTAGTATTGGGTGACACTGGGTTTAATCCTGGTTTAGTTTAATGGTAGTCCAGATATATATTGGGTTTAGTCCTGGTTTAGACCTTATTTATTCCTGGTTTTGACTTCGTTTTGTATGTTAAGTCTGTCTTAGGATAATATCGTCCTTTTAAATCCTAGTCGGGATAAGGTTTAGTCCTGGTTTAGACCTACACTAGTTAAGTCCTAGTAATTCTGGTTCACATATGTTGTAATGTGGTAAAATCCTGGTTTAGACATGGATCAGTCCTGGTTTAGACCCTTTTACCTCCTGGTTTAGACCTGGTTTAGTCCTGATTCAGACCTGGTTAAGTTTTAATAATTCTGGTTCAGACCAATTCAAATCCTGCTTTAGACCTGTTTACATTTAGTAGCATTAGGATGTAATACTAAATTTTAACAAACAAACAAATAGTCTGTTTTTTCTGTAGTTTTGTTCCATTTTGTCAACAACAACTAAATCTAAACTTTTGCACTTTTACTTCCAGTCTAGTCTACCCTCGCTACTTGGGTCTTGAGGCGGGTTACATTTTGGACCAGTTAACACTCATTCTCTCAATCCATTACATCTGCATCTCTGTAGTGTACATTTGAGTATATTTTTCGCGTTCCGGAATCTTGGGTAATTCCCGTGCTGATCCTGTTTAATCTTGTGACCGTTCCACATGGCGGAGTGGACTGACACCAGGATATGAGACTGGGACATGTCTTTCCTGTGGACTACTCTATTGTCTGCTTCCCCCCTACACAGGAAGAGAGGTGGGAGGGGCCACTGTCTAGTTATACAGTCACACTAACACATTCATTCATAGGCAATTTGGGTTAAGTGTCTTGCCCAGGGACACAACGACAATATACGCTCACATTAGAACCGGCTACCCTCCGGTTGCAGCGCGAACACCTTACCCACTGCGCCACTGCCGCCCCAGACAGACAATGAAAGATCCAGACCTGGTTTATTCCTGGTTTAGTGATGTTTTATTGTAGTTTAGTCCTAGGTTAGTTTTTTTGTAGTCCTGGTTTACATGGTTTAGTCCCAGTTTTGGTTTTGCCTTAGTGGTCCTGGTTAAATCCTGGTTTGTTTTTTTCATGATTTAGTTGATTTAGAAGTTTAGACCTTCTTCAATCCTGGTTTAGTCCTGGGTTTGATACTAACAAAAAAGTGTGGTTTCCTTCTGGTTTAGTTCTGATTTAGACCTGGTTTAGATTTGGTTTAGACTGGATTAACTCTTATTTGGACTTGGTTTGGTCCTAGTTAAGGTCGGACATATATTTGGTTGTTGTTACCTGGTTTAGACCTGGTTTAGTCCTAGTCCTTGATCCTGGTAACATTTGGCTTCATCCTGGTTTAGACCTGGATTAGTTCTGGTCGACACCGGGTTTGGTCTGGGGTTAGACCTGGTCCTAATCTAGACCTAATTCAGAATTTACACTTGACTTAGTCCTGGTTTACTCTTGGTTAAGTCTAGTTTTAGTACTTGTTTCTTCCTGGTATGGTCCTAGATTAGACCTGGTTTAGTTCTTGGTTTTGTCCTAATTTAGATTTAGCTTAGGCCTGGTTTATTCCTGGTTTACTCTTGGTTAAGTCTAGTTTTAGTACTTAGGCCTGGTTTATTCCTGGTTGACATCTGGTTAAGTCCTGGCTTAGTGCTGAATTATACCGGGTTTTGTCCTGGTTTAGATCTTATTTAGTCCTGATTTGGACTTGATATTGTCTTGAATTTAAATGAATTTACACAAAACGTGATACCAATTTTAAACTGGAAAGATTTGTCGTTCATATATATATTTTACTTCTAACATGTAGTGTCTCATCTTCATTCAAATAACTCCATGCTGAGGCACCAGAGGAACAAATATGGCCGCTGTCTCCTCTTGTACATAGACTGTGTAAGACAATGGCAGTGCAGTGAGTGGTCCCATCAGACAGAAGGGAACAACTGATGTGACAAAGCTATTAGCTGGTACAGACAGACCGCTCTCAATCAGAGGACGGCATATTTTCAGGACCATCTACAGGGAATTCAGCTGCAAATTGAGGATGAAGGCAAACCAATGTCATTTTTACCTACACATGAGAGAGAATGGGAGCACACACAAAAAAGGAAAAGATAGCTCATAATACTAAAAACAACATTACATTTCTGCCAAGATTTATAACATTGTGGTTAGCACTCTTGCCTCACAGCAAGAGGGTCAGTCGCTGTCCTTCTGTGTAAAGTTTGCATGTATCCCCGTGTCTGCGTAGGTCCAGGCATTCCGGTTTCCCCTACCACTAAAAACAGGTACAATAGGTCTCCACTGTAAAAGAGATTCTGAATCTCAATGGGACCTTTCTGGTTAAATAAAGGTAAAATTTGTAATGTTTTTGTAAGACTATTGCAGCATAATTTCCATTTTTCAGTGTCCCCATGTTGCTAATATGTTTTGCTAATAGTCGTGTTGTTGTTGGTAAAGCCTGCCACATGATTGGTCGCACCACCAATGGAGTCCAGTCAGACTGAACGTGAGGTATAAGGTGGAGTTTAGAAAACTCCAAATCTCGCTAGAATCCAACTTGCAGTGCACGGTTAGCCAAAGTGGCTTGTTAACAAAAAAGTTGACGTCAAGCCCTGGTGACCTTAGTTTATAGAAAAATACTTATATGTCAACACTATTTTCATATCTAAGTGTCCCGCCCCCTTATTTGTAGCGGTCTTGAGATTAAACAGTGTGGGAATTACCCAAGTTTCCTACACTATCCCAAAATAGACTTTTCCTCACCTCAGACATACACTACAGAGGCACAGGGAAAGAACCATGTTGGTATAGTGCTTAAGATCTTATATAAGAAGCCAAATATTCCTGGCAGATAAAAGGCTTGGTATCAGCGGCTGGTTTCCGAGTGCGTCCACACTGAAAGAGCCCTTTGATAAGCACATTACACGCACCGGACCGGGCACAATGGTGATGTCATGAAGATTAGCACGCTACCTTTAGCATAACAGCGGGCACGAGGGCTATTCCACAGCAACAGAGATTCAGGGGCGTCCAAGGAAAAATTATTAACCACAGACTGTGTTTGTGAGTTGCCAGCTTGATCCTTGTCCTTACTTCTGACGGATCCTTGGGCAAGACATTTTATTCACTTTTCTGCTTGAATGTGGAAGTGTTTCGTAATGGTCAGAGGCCCTATGAAAGCCATGTCTGAAAGCATGAACCAGAGCAGCTGTGGCTAAAGAGTTAGCTTACCACTGCTTGTGTGACATAAGGTGAATGCACTCTAATGTAAAGTGTAGTACAGTAGTAAGAGGCCTAATATTTCTGAAAAGATACACAGTTAAGTCTAGTTCTTTTATCAGACAAAACTCGAGACATGTCAGAGCAGGCATCTGGTGTCAAAACATTTGTCGGACTAGTCATCTAAACAGTTCTCTGTGGCAAAATCATGGCTTGGTCCTTTTTCAATAGAATTACAATAGAATGTATGCTGTTCAGTGAAAAAAAATCTAAATTTTATCTTCTGCCTTGGCATTGTTCTGTGTAAAACATTAGTTGCTGTGCAACCTACAAACTGTTAGCATGTAGCACGTCACTGTAAACACACCTATACCACTCCAACACCATTTTTTAATATTATGCTTTTCTGTTGTTAAAAACAAGTAAGCTAGCTAAGTAGCAACTAGGCTCTGTATGAGTTTGTTTACAGTACAAAAGCAGGCAGGAGCACTCCCTACAAAGGAGTGATTTGCCACAATTTATTACATCACTTATAGTTGAACCATTTCCATCTCTTGGAGAAAACTATAATAAACATAAAAGATTAGTTAAATGCGTGAACAAATTACAATTTTGCGTATACGTTTGAGGTAGTAACAAAATTAGCTTAAAATCCCAGTCAAAAAAAGTCAAACTTGCATAGGACCTTAAAGCTAATATGTGTGTTGAAATAGCAGTAAGAGCTGTCTACCTAGCGCTCTTAGTAAACACACACATTAAAGTCACATGCTGTACTCTTGTTCTGGCACATTTGGTCTTCTTTTCACCGTACCACCATTAAGCTAACTCGTAGCGGTGAGGAGCTTGTTATTGCTCTGTAAGTATACCTTCTTTATGCGAGTTCTGACCAACAATGGCGGAGACTATGGAAACAGCCTCTCCATGCCTTTTCCTTTTACCCTACTCTCCCCACAATTTAGTCCTTCAGCTTTTATACCTAAACACTTCATCACGTACTGTACATCACATGAATAAGTTAAATGCACAGAAAGCTCTCCGGACACCAGGGAAAGAGAAGAGAGAGAAAGAAAAAACGTGTTCGCAGACGCACACTCGCTCACAACGGAGGAGAAAAATGCTAAGGCCCATTTGTGTAAAAAGAGCTCTCTCTCTCAAGGAGCAGGTGATGTAGGTGGCTTATGCAACGTCTTGAGTATTTTTAATCCCGGAGATGGTGTTTGCTACAGAATGTCTTGTGTTCTTATGAGGAAAATAGCTTGTCTTGTATCCTGCCGTGAAGTCTCGGTTCCAATGTACAGTATACGTGAGCTATGATCTGAGAATGAACTTCTTTGGAATATTTCAGTGCTGCAACTAACGATTATTTTGCTAATTCTTTAATCTGTCAACTAGATTTTTTCGTGAATTGATTAATTGTTGGATAGAGAAAGGTGTGTAAATGGAACATATTTTTATCAAATCTGAACCAGGTGAAGCTAAAACTGTGCCAAGGTCTTCTGGATAGAAATATTTACAGACAAAGAATGTTTTTCATCTAAATGCCAAAATGTATAAATTTTTTGTACAATTTTGGCTTAATTATTGCATGAGTTGTTATATCAGCAAATGGCATGTTTTAGAGTCTGTATACCCGAGTTAACTAAATTGATAATTGAAATATTAATATCAGTTTTCAATTTTCATCCCTAATTTTGGCCACTGACAGGTGAAGTGAACAACACGTTATCTCTTGGGCATGGCTCATGTTAATAGGTGGGATGTGGGATTTTGTAGCAAGTCAATATTTTATCTCAAGAGTTTACATGTAAGAGGCACGCATTGAGTTGAAAATTTGGACAATTTTACAAGGCCAAATTGCAATGACTAGACAACTTTGTTCAGATAACATTTTAAAACCCACACAGACAAGTAAGCAAAACAGTACAAAAAGATTTCATATACATTTAAGAAGAAAAATCGTATTTGTCTGTAAATATGCTCTATTCAGAAGTCCTCAAGTGGCATAGTTCAAAGTTTGGTGAAAAGGGGACTTACTTAGAACATTACGCAATTGTCCAAACATTTTTTTTAACCAATTTTCTGTTACACAATCAGAATTCTATATTAAAATCTTTGATCATTTTAAAATTTGACTTACTTGATCACATAATCTTTCTTAATATAGCATATCCATTAACATTTTTTTTCCAATTATGAAACAAATTGTCTTTTTCAATGCCATAAACCAGATAGAATTGAAGTAGGAGATTGCAGCAGCTAGCAGTACTCTGGCCTCTACTATTCTGAAGTGGCTATTACCCTTCCACTCTGCTCTGGGGTCACTACTCCAAGCTCAGGTGGAGATGGAGGTTTTCATCCAAATAAGGCAGTTCCAAGGTCCCCCCACTGCATTTGTAAATGTTTTATATGAAAGAGAAGTTTAAGTGGCCCACACGAGTGAACCCAGAGATACACAAATGCATCGTGTGGCTTTGACGTAAACCACTCAGAGCTTCATTTTTATTTGAAGAGCCAAAATTTCTATCGATGCAGGTTCCGGAACTATCTAGAGAAAATAGCAGCTGGCCTTGTTCCCTGGCCCTGTCCCTTTGAGTCTCCGATACCAGGGTAAATAAATTAGACAACCTCTCTTGTCCATAGACTGTCCATAGCTTTCAAAGGAAGAGACCAGGATTCTGACGTCAGCTAGATGTAACAACTTTATATTCACTAAGACCCCCCGGCACAGGCATTTGTGTGATTATTCGTGACGTAAATGGAACTCTTTTGCGTGCGGATCATTTAGTAAACTATCCATGAACTGCATTTTAAACAGTAGCCTAGTTTCTTTAATCTTTACAACTGTGAGCCTATATTAATAATAAGAATGCTTTAGATTCAGATAGCGCTTTATGAATTGAAAGCCAGGGCTGCACAATTAATCACAATTGTATTGAAGTCTTTAGTGGTTGCAATTAGCAAATCGCAATATAACAACCTGCTTACCTTGTAAGCACCATGTTCTGAAAGGCATGTGATTCTTGTGGAAATTTGGCAGTTAATATTTGAGTCCTTTTTCAAGTGTTAAATGGCAATTGGATTTGTTTAAGTTACTGTGGCAGAGTGGTTATAGTGTTCTTGTCTCCCAGCAAGGAGATTGTGGGTTCGATCCTCAGGCCGATAGGATCTCACTAGGTGGAGTCTACATGTCCTTCCCATTTTATGGGTTCTCTCAGGTACTCTGGCTTCATCCCACCAACCAAATTGTGTCTCAGTGTAGCCCTGCAGTAATGCAGTGGACAAGTGTTCGCAACCAGAGGGTTGCCGGTTCGAATCCCAGCCCCAGCTCATGACCCAGAACAGAAAAAAGCGATAGAAGATAAATGAATGACTACCTAATAAAATGACCAGTGTGTGTATAGCATGGATCTCAGGGCTACTTTTCCTGTGCAACTTTGCCCATCCACCCCACTCCTCCATAATGTCCCTCACCAGTATTGTGCCAGTTCCGCGGTGTACTGACCAAAGAGCTGTCCCTGCCCCATCTCCCACACAGCTGGTCCTCCCCATCCGTCCCACATTCTCCCATAATGATCAGGTTGCTGACTGAAAATGTGCACTTTGGGGTCAGACCTCTGGCTCGCCGCTCGGAGAAAGTGCATAGCTCCGGCCCTCGTAAACACAGGCCTTTTCACAATCTAACTGTAAACAGGAAATGAAGCAGTTACAGACAGTTTTTTTTTTCTTTTTTTTTAGAATGACAAGAATGCCCCAATCTTGTACCACAGCAAACAGTAATACGTATGTGGTACAGCACTGGCCATTCATTATAGACTGGTCCAATGCTAGATTTCATATGTTTTTTTTTTAGAGGTTGCTTATTTTTGTCACAAAGTCACATTTTTGTCTGTTTTGTGTTTGTGGGGTTGCCTATCGGAGACAGAGATTGGTGGTTAAAGGTGTAGTCTGTAACTTTCCTAAAATAAAAGTAAGTTTAGAAATTTAAGAAATGCTTTACCTGACCCAGTTCTATGATGTAAAGTAGGTAATCTGTCATTTATTATTTTACTTTAGTCCTTCCCCTGGCCTCTACAACAACATCAATTTACAGTTGGTGGGGTACTACTTTGACCAATCATGTTTGAGTTTCCTTTTAGCCCCTCTCCTGGCCTCAACTGATCACAGACACCCTACTTTACATCATATAACTGGGACAGATAGTCAGTTTTAAGCACTTTTTAATTTTAATTTCAAAGTTTTTTTTTGGTATAGTAAATTTGACAAGTGGATAAGTGTAGAATAGGACAGACATAAGCAACCAATGGTTTTAGAGCCACAATTTCACTCTAGTATACAAGTCTAAACAAGGTCAAAACTGGGACTGTACCATGTCCAAACCAGGATTTTACCAAGTCTAAGTCTAAACAAAGTCTTAACCAGATTTTACAAAGACTTAATAAGGTCTAAACAAGCTCAAAATCAAACCCTCATACTAGAATTTCAGAACTACAAATAGCCAAAATGTAATCTAAACAGCAAGTAAAAATATTACTGTACTCGAGTATGTGCTTTCAAATTACCTCAACATGCTACTCAGTTAAATTCTATGTACGTGAGTCCCCACCTGCAGATTTCTAAGTTCCTAGGAAAAAAAACTAAATCAAAAACTGCCTATGTTTGAAAGTTTGAATGGGGCCTCCCTATATTCTTCCCCCTCTTGTTCACACTCTATCACGGTCTCACACAAGGCAGGAAGTATGAAAATAACAAGCAGTGGTCTGAATTTGGCTTTTAATTCTTTGTGTTAAAAAGCTACAAACCTGTGAATGAATTGTACATTTTTAAATATGACATCACATTATTCCTAGTTTTATACCAATCATCACCTATCTCTACGGGGGCTCCCAGCTTTTTGCCACATGATCTAGTGGGGGTGTGGGTGTCATGGTGGTTGTACTGTCTAAAGATATCTATTTGATGAGTGAATGCTTGTCTTTATGTGGATGTCTTTGCGTCAGCCCTGCAACAAGCTTCCCATAATGTACTGTGCCTAGTTACCAGGGTAGGCTCCTGTCACTTATTACAGAAAAATAGGTAAAAGATGAATGAATGTTGATTGAATTTTAAACTACTACAACCACATTTACTGTCACTACCACCACTGCTCCTACACAGTTGTACAGCTGTGCTCATAATGAGTAATAATGATCTTCTTATATGAATATTCGACTTCTACTTTCTCATGCAGAGCAACCAGATTGTTCCACTTTGTCACTGGGGTGAAACTCTTAATTTCTTTTATATAATCATATTTTCCCCTTTCATGATTGGAGAAAATTCAAAACAGGATTGCTGAAG
>JAVQKG010347313.1:0-10968 GCA_036025885.1 Hypseleotris bucephala | reverse complement strand
TAGAAAAGCTACATCACTTTTTTTCAAAATTATATATATATATATAATTTAAATTCACTCTAAGATGTACAAACCAACGGTACAATCATTATACAGAGGTACATCAAAATAATAATATTAAAAAAAAAAAAAAAAAAAAAGGTAGGCAGTAGCCTGTGATAATTTAATGTTTTGGTAACTTAAAAGGTTCAAATGTTAAAATGTAAATAATTAATTTTACTACTTGTGTGAAATACAGTCCAAAGACGTGGCGGTAACTAGTTTCCTTGAGCAGCGCTGTGCTCGGGAGTAAGCGGCTCATGCTCCGATCCTCTGCCGGCTTGAGTGATACGCTACCCGGCCACACATTCATGTAGCCACCGCTACTCTCGGCTACCGCTAGCGACAAAAGGGCGGAAAGTGTGGGCTTGAAGCCCCTCAGCCGCGCAGGTTGGACACCTTCAGCTCTATATCGAGTCTATAGTTAATTCGGAGACACAGCGGAGGGATTAAAAGCGTGTAGTTTTCTGTTGTCTGCTTTTCCCCTTTGTGCCGGTGTGAGGGGAAATGCAGCAGCGAGCCATGAGCATTAGCAGCAGCTCACCGAACTGAGGGACGAGCGTAGGCTACTTACCTGCGTACACGGCGCTTACAAATAAAGAGTAACATAATATTGAAGTTTTCAGTTGTATTAATTCTGGTTTTATGTGATCGTGGAAATTCTGGAAAAAGCATAACTCTTAAATTACATTTCGCGTTTGGAAAAAGTTTTTTTTTATTATTATTATTGTTTTAGCATATTTAAACACTTCTTTCAAGCATCATACTGCCTAAAATATTCACTCAAAATCTTTTGGCATTACCTGAATCATCACATTATCATTCTTTATGTTTAAAAATAAAATCCAAAAAAATTAATTCCTGCTTACCTAACATATTTGTTCAAATATAATACAATAATTTGGGGGTCTTTTGGTTATAAAAGCATAATAAACATTTATCTTAATCAGTGTATACTTTTTTTAGTATTAGACAACTAGCTATAATTGGCCAGTTAGCAGTCATGTGTGCAGTGTTTTGAATACGTACAGTGTTTTGAAATTAAAATCTATAGAAAATTCAGTCAAACCAACATAGCATCAATAGTTGTTAATTGTATTGATGTTTTAATCTCTGTGAACCTATGGGCTTGGGCTGTTGTTTTGAAGACCATCGACGAGCAGAAACTGCAGGGGAGCCTCATGACCCAACCAGAAATGTACTAAATTATTTATGAATTCAATTAAACCTAAAGCCCCTATGTGCCCTTTCCTTTAAAGTCACACATTCACAAACTCACCCACTGTATGGTGTAGTCTTGTGTTTCAGGTAGTATGCTTTAGTTAAACTAAAACACCAGTGCAGGGGACAGCTGGTGTTGGCAGAAATGAATGTGATCTTGCAGTGTTATAATAAATGTGACAGGATATAGGTCCTAGATGAATCTAGTTTGATCATCAGTTAAAAATAGACCAGTCAGCAGCAGATCATTACTGATAATTACTCTTAAATTGTGACCTGGATGAGCTCAGTTTTGCCACTCCACCTCTGGTCGAGAAAGGCTACTGTGTCCATATAAACATTACCTCTACCAAGTGTATTATTTTGTCTTACAAAATCTGATGTGCTACAATTGTATATTGAAAACACATTTAGCTTTCATCACAACAAGTTATCTTATGTACAATAGTGTCTGTACAAGCTATTCACCTCCTTCCCTTTTTACAAGTTAAGAAAAACCAGAGGAGACTTGTTATATAGAAAATGGTTGGTGCACATAAACATCTAGAGGCTGCCCTGAGAAGCTCTGCCTTTCAAATTGAATGATAAGTGCCTTGCTCAAGGACAGAGCAGCCAATATAGGAAGGGCAACCCTACAGGGACTTGCATCTGATTTCTTATATTCAAATCTAGACATGAGTGAGCGGCCACGATAAATGAGCCAACAACAGGCATGTAAAGAGACCTGGGATTTCTCCGGCTCCAACAGCTGTTGAATGGTATAGACCAAACTGCATAATGGTACAGGCCGACTTCACTGTGTGTGTGTGTTTTGAAATGCCCTCCCCCTCGCTGCCTCATCTACCTATCAGCAAAACCCATTTATTATGCAGACTGGAGACCCCTAGGCTGGGGAGTGAAGGTTGTGTGTGCATATTTGTGTATTTTGTAAATGTGATGCCAAAACAGCTGATTTAGTTTCAGTCTGTAATGTGTTGCTGTGAAAGAAATGGCTGGGAGAGGCAGAGGGATTTGTGTGGACATATTATATTTGTATGTGTGTGAATACAATGTATTTCAATGATGGACTTGTTGCTTTGGCTGTAGTGCCCAGAGGGGATTGAAAAATTAGCTCAATAAAAAGCCCTCTGAATTGTTTTATGGTTTGACTGACTGTATGAGCTTGTACATATCACACAGACCTTGAGAGGCAGATACAATGGAGGCTGCGTCAATGCTAACTCGCTTCCGTCTCCTTGAAGAGAGGGAACCCCAAGGCCTCTTCTGATGAACTGTAAACAGCTTTCGCCTGTGTTTGGACACAAATCAGCGCAGTATAAGACATTTGATTGTTTCTTACATAAATGTGACAACTCAACAGGCTGTGGTATCTGGGTCTCATCAAATGTGGATGAAAACCAGAGCTTTTCCAAAATCATTCAAACCAACATGAGTGACTGTGAGGCGCAAGCTAATAGTTTGTCAAAAAAGATATACTACATTTAGTCAAATCATTTATTTAATAAAGTGAGAAAATATCTTGCTAAGCTGAGGAAATATGACTGTAGGATAGGATGTCAGAAGTTATAACTTGTAAAGTATGTTTTGATATGAATAGTTGTGGAAATTCTCCATCGGTCTCTGATTCGAAGCTGTTGACACACATTAGAGGCACAATTATAAAAGCTTTGGTCTAATCTTTTAAAAGTCCCAGGGTAATGTTGAAGATGGACAGAGGAGCAGAGAGGGGGATGGAAGAGGGATAAAAAGACGAAGGGGAGGAGAGAAACTCAATCTAAAGCACCAGGTGCACCTTTTGTCGTCATAATCTCCCAACCCTTGAGACCACGCACTCACTGGCCAACATACAGCCTTTCATACGTACACATGCTGATTTCTGCACCAGAGATTTGGATCCTGCACAGGCTATGCTCTAAGGCCACTGCACTGGCAGAGACAGTTTGGTTCATTGTCACTTAAACACATTTAAAAGGAGAATAACTTCTTTTAACTTGCCTTATGCATTGGCACCACAAGCTGCAGAGGCTGAAGATACCTGTGCAGATGAACAGGACAAAGAACCAGCTTTGGGCCGGGACGTCCTGAGGGCAGAGCCTGTCATGTGTAAACCCACATGTAAATTCAGAGCACATGTGCCGCTTGCAGACAAGCGTTTTCATGTGTGAATGAGTTTCCTTGTATGTTTCTGTTTAACTGAAAGGCCTATTCTGTTTTGTAGGATTAATCAACAAATGCAGAAATAACTTCACAGAAGTAAAAATAATACTTAATTTGCTAGTGGATAGTCTCTTTCTCACAAGAGCAGAACTACTATTCCTTGACCTATTAATAACTTATAAAACTTCACTAAAATCTGGCCATTTTTAAATTATTGTTGTTCACAAACAAACAAACCATCCAGGACAAAACAGAACCTCCAAGCTATCAAGCTAGCTTGAATTGTCTTAGCAAATCACCAGTCAAGTACATTGGTTTGACAGTTTACCGATTCACGTAAAGAAAGAAAAGACAATACTTCTCAAAATGTAAAAAATAAAAATAAAAAAAGGGTCATGTAACCTGTTTGAATAACACTACAGGTCATGTTAATCAATGTCTCTTAGCACAGTGGATTTAAACTGACCGGGTGTTCCTTATCCACAATCCCTCACCTTCATCCTTTAAGCTCGACCTCTAACTCCTGTAAAGCCTAAGTGGGACAAAGCCAAGGACAGAGCGGGCTGCCAATTGTGATTTAATCTTGGTGTCTGTCTCCCACTGGTAGAACAAACATCAAATATGGCCTCCTTATCAGGCCGGCCTGGCTCTATCTATCACCAATCAATATCTCCTATTCAGTGTGCGTCGGCGTGTATGTGTGAGTGCAAAACAGGTCTCTAGGGCTGCGCTAACTAAGGTCAAAGATCAGGTATAACCCAGCAGTGTGGAATGACAGATGTGGCCTGGGGTAAACAAGATAAAAGAAAACAGAGAAGAACAAGAATGGTAAAGGCTTTAGACCAGTTGCATGTGTCCTAAACAAGAGATCATGAAAAAAAGAAAGCTATTGTGGATTGTGTTGGAAGTTTGCTGCAGGCACCATCTCACCTGACTAAAAATCGGCCTTGAATAATGCAGTGGAAGCCTTTATCAGATAATGAGTAGCTGTACCAATACGGTGTGCCAGATCCTTCCTTCAGTCCAGCTTTTCTAAAGGGCCTGTACTCCCTGGTTGGAGCAAGAAAAAAAATAATTAATTGTTTGTGCTGTGTATGTGTGTCACTGAGTAGGTTTGCATAACATACATTTTTAGTCGTCTCAATCATGAATATACCCATGGAATAAGTAAAATGTATGTGTAGTGTAGTGGGCTGCTCCTGAGGTGATATGACACCATGAAACAGCCCATAAAGTGGCAAAATGCTGCCGGAGCTACAGCTGCCTGCAATGGCTGTTAGAGATAGATGGAGAGAGAGAGTTAGGGGGGCCATCCTTTGTTCTGTCAAGGACTTAACACAATCAGAGTGTACAGTGTGTCAGGAGCGCACAGGCATATATCAACTTCAATCTCTTTTTAATGAAAAATCCTGCCCTCTCTAATATGTGCAAATTAACCTCTTCTCCTCCCTCCCTCCTCCCCTTCTGTGTGTCCCCTCCTTTTTCCCTCACAGAGGCCCCTCAACTCTCTCTCTCCACAATCCTTTCTGTTCTTCTTCTTCACCGTTTCTTTCAGCGAGCTTTACTTTTGCCAATTTTCCAGCTCTGTCATATTTAGAAGGTAGGGAGCTCAGAGAAAAAGGAGAAGCTGATTAGCTTGTTGCTTCAGTCACCGGTTTCAACGTTGACGACCCAACCCCCACGGCAATTACCAGATCAGTTTGTCATGAAAAAAAAAAGGCAAAAAGAGGCACAACTATAAAGCGGAAAAACACACAGTCCAGCAACAAAATTAAAATTCAGCCTCCATCTCCATGCTTTTCATCTCGGTCTCTGCTCCAACTCTGCCCACATCGAGTTGTGCTATTACCCTGATTGTCCTGATGAGTCAGATCTACAGCTTCACATTCTACCCATGCTGATTGTAATTTAGAAATTACACCTAATGAGGATTTTTTAAAAATACGCTGGCTGCTCGGTGCTGCCAGCTCCACGGCGTTCCCTGCTCTAATGGATTTCCTGGTATGGAATCCATTTTTCCCTCTTTCTGCCCTGCAGGGGTCCGGCAGAGCTGGCCCTCCTCTGCTCTGACCCCTCCCATCGCTCATTCCCCCATCCTCCCCCTACCCCCCCCCCCCCCCCCACCCCCCCCCACCCCCACCCCCACACACACACACACCTCGACCCCCCTTCTCTACTAATTGGGGACGACTGGTTTTGGAGAAAAGAAGTCATAAACATTGTTTCTGCTGCTAATTTAAGTGGTTAAGTGTACGGGAGCAGCTCTCAGAATGCGGAAATTAGTGTGATTAAATTTACATTTTTAATCTTAACAGTGTCTAAAGCATCAATTACCTTTGTTTGCATCGGGTGGAGAATGACGAAAGACACATATATTTTGCACATAAAAATGTTCTGTAATGTTTTTGTTTTTTGCAACTTTTTATAGTTGCAAACTTTTTATAATATATATTTCTAGCCATTGAGAAAAAAAGTCAGTGCTTTGTATCTTAGCTAGCCTGTCCTGTACCTACCACAAACACCTGTATGATGTGTCCTTGGAAACACACACACATGGCACACACACACAGGCAGGCACACAGGCAGGCACACACACACAGGCACACACACCCACACGGGCAGGCACACACACTCACACACATGGCACACACACCTACACACACTCACACACACACAGGCAGGCATGCAAATCAAAGCCATCAACAGCTTGTGATGAAGTGAGACGTCGTGGCATAAACAGAGTGTGCCGTTACCATGGAAGCCACTTTCACCTCACAGGCTGGAGAGAGACAGGCCCAGAGACAGAACAGCACAAAGAGCCACCACCAAGACCCCAAAACAGACAGACAGGCAGGGCCACAAGGACTTTAACTACCCTTCTCAAGCCACTCTGAACTTTTCACTCTCATGACTCTAAAAACCAACAGTGCACCAAGATTGTGGACTGGACCGGAGAGGAAAGTTTCCTAAAAACCCTTCTGCTACAGGTTAGGCTTCTCTGTTTGTTCAGAAAAACAGCAATATGTTAGAGTGAAACCTTGTTATTAATGACACAAGTGACCACTATGTGACCTCCGCTATGTAACCTATAGTTAAACCCTATCTGGTTGAAGAACTGATACTTATTATTTAATATTAAACAGTTCCTAACTCCCAACTGGTAAGGCTAACTAAAAGAACTAGAAAGCACCTGCACCCAGACTGTGATTCAGTCATTTCTGACTATCCCTGAAAATTTTATCCAAATCCATGCAGTAGTTTTTGAGTAAAGTCACTTACAGACAGACATGCAGACAGACAGACAAATGCTACTAAAATCATTTCCACCTTGGCAGAGGTAATAATACAAAGTAAATTAATTATTACTTATAATTGTTTTCACAAAGATATATACCATTATTTGTTATTTTTAAACGCAACATTAACTTTCTGGATTGTCATAAAGTTATAGTGGAAGTCATGAACATTGAACCTAAATTCACTAAGATCAAGCAGGCAAAAAGGTTCAGTTTTTTGGATGTCCTCTTCGCTTCCAGCTGATTCAAGTCCGTAAAGAGAAAATGAACATAGCGACCTGGTCATATGACATCCAAAAAAGGAAGTGAATGAACGAGCACAAGCAAGAGTTTTTCTTCATTTGATTGAGACCCTAATGACAAAATTTCTTTCCTTTATGCTTCACAGATTACTCATTTGATCAAAATAGCTACTTTTTTGTATCAAATGAATGCCTCTTTTTTTCAAGAGAAACAAGAACTACATAACTGTGCCACACTGGTTCATAAGAATATGTTCCCAAGAGCATTCTCTAAAGGGGTCACTATGTTTATGATCCATCCATTACACAAACCTCTGCTCAACAGTTCCTGCTTTTGCATCTGAGAGTCAGTGGCCTTCACCGTGTTGTCCACCATGGACCCTGATTGAGCGGAGCGACTAGAGTCCATACCTTCTGCAAAGTCGAATGAGCAGAGCGTTGTCGCAATGGTAGCTTTGAAGGTTTGCCAGGAAGGCTCCAGGAGGTAATCAGAGGAAAATATGTCATCTCCTCCTCCTGTTCTCTTAGACCTCCATTAGACCAGCCTGCCTCTGTCTGGGAAAATTGATTTTCTCCCTCCCCTCTTCTCCTCTTTTTTTCTTCTCAGGTTCCATTTGAGGCTTGTTCATCCACTCTCAAGAGCAGTTCTGTGAGACGGAAAAGGAAAAGAATAGTTTGGCCACGACAGGTTGTTCACACATATACTTACCCACCCCCAACAGCAACCAGCAGGACTCCAATCTCATCCCTGTCTTCTGTGAAAAGGGACCTACAGTCATCTGAACCACTTTTTAACACTCTTTTTTTCTTCTGTTGCTAATCCTCTGTTCCTTCCTCTGCTGTTTATCCTGCTCATTTTCCCCTTTCAGCTGCCATTTCACCAGACCTCACACTTCCTACTCTGCTTCCTCTCACTGAGCCAAGTCTTGGATCAATGCACCATTGATTTTCCTATCAATGAACATTAGTATGGATCAGCCTGCTGCTTCTCCCGCCCTGCCCCCCAAACCTGTGCACACACACATACTGGGCAGCTCATAAACGTACACACATACCAGTGAAATGACAGACAGAATACCACAAGCCATACAAGTAAAGAAAGGTGAGGTTGAAAAAATACATGCTGTAATCAATCGATGAAGGCAATGACAGAAAAGGAAATGAAATCAGACTGAGCATGGTTAGTGTTTGCTTCTGTGTAAAGACAACACTCATTGTCACTTTACTGCAGAATAATTCAGTCTGATTGACATCTACTCAAGACACTTGATAATCACCACCAATCTTAAAAGTGAATAGGTGTACAGTACATGTTTAATACACCTTTGGTTTGGGCATCCCCTTTTCTCTGTAACTCCTCTGTAACACACATACAAGCACACACACACACACACACTAGATACAGTATGGCTGCCTCCTCTCGGCCTATAATGGGCTCTGAGTCAGGTGGAGATTGACACTTTTCTTTCTGCTGTGCTCCCTTTGTGTCCAACATTGTATTCATTCCTTACCACCCAACAGCAGCCTTTCGGAGAACACATTTCTGTGTGCATCAGCTAGATTTTGCATCACTAAACAATGCTCATGCTTATCATCAAATTTGTGTATCCTTTAGTAAATGTTAATTACTGGGGTAAATGTTTTTCTCAATGAGTAGACCTGAATAGCTGCAGAGCCTTGACCATAATTTGTTAGCCTTCACCCTTTTCAATCTTAAATCTCATGTACAATTTATAAATAGACAGACTCAAGGTAAGAGCTTTTGTATCACTCATTATGGTGACTTTCTCTCATTTGGTCACAGCCACAGACAAAAAAGCTGTATTGGTCTTGATAAAACAAAAAAAAAAACATCCTTCAGTTGGGAGTGCACACATGAAAGTTGATCCTTGCTAGGACCCCCTATACAAGGAAACTGAGAAGCCTCCGGCCGTCCTTCACCCTGCCTGATTCTCTTTTCATTTGGGCTGAAGCGAATGCCTACCTAACTGTCCTGGCTCTCTGCTCTGCAAGGCTGTACACTGATCAACAAAAGGGAATGGGTCTAATTAGAAGAATACTTTGCTAAACTCTGGCGTTAACGTTTGGGTTTATAAAATTCAATTAATTTTATTTTACATGTATGTATGTTTATAATTATTTTTGCTTTGTTTTATTTTGTTTGTGTGTGTGTGTGTGTGTGTGTGTGTGTGTGTGTGCGTGCGTGTGTGCGTGCGTGCGTGCGTGTGTGTGTGTGTGTGTGTGTGTGTGTGTGTTTTTTTACTTATTCACAAAATATTGGGTAAACCACTGTGCACAAACACACCGCGGTGCCCCATAGCTTTAGCACGAGGAAATCTTTGTCAAAAAATAAAAGCGCCAAACGAGTATCACCCATACGAGGAACAGGGCTTGTAGCGGGAAATGCGGATACAGACAACGGGTGCAGAGAGCTGCTTTTCACCGGCAGAGAAGGAAACAACTGCCGCTATAAACTAAAGGAAACACCAGCTCTCTCTGCAGTTTGTGTATCGCCATAATGAAAGAACATCAAGTACAATCTTACCAAATATATTGTATTTTTATGTTAAGTAAAAAAAAAAAAGACAATTCATGTAGCCTATATTTAGATTTTATTTGCTTTGCCTTTGTGTGTAATTACATTAAGGCAGGTTCTCAGTAACAATCAACGTTCAATATGTCAATACGTTTTTTATTGCAATAATGGTAACTAGAGCAATATCACAGAGTAGCTTGACAATAGGATTCAGGAATGATGCAAACAGTCCTATTGAAATTGACGTCACGTGACATTTGCATTTAATATCCACAAAAATCTGCTGCAGTGTGAATGTTACAGCCCTGTGGTGTATCCTAATTAAATAGTCTACTCTAACATTATAAGCGCCTTATTAGAATAGTTTATTATTGCGCGAAACCAAATAAGCCTACAGCGTATGCTGTAATTTTAGTTTATTGGCTACGTAGCAATAGTTCAGAAACAGCGGTTGTTTCATGGGCCCACCTCTATGTAGTAACACCCTCAACCTCTAATGACTGATACAGCATTAAAAGAATGGCTTGTACACAGGCGTCGCCACCCACCCATCGCTACGGTATGTTCAATTTGCGACAATTTGCAGACAATGCACGCTGCTAGAAGTGAAAGCAAGTTTTCCAAATTTACATATAGCCTACGTCCCATCACAAGAGAGCCCCCTTTCCCTCTTTTCTAACATGGCCCTCACACGCTCCCCCTCCCCCGGTCTTTGTTCCCCTCAGACGAGACACACACCCACAGAAACCACACCACTGCCACCCAGCGGACACTTACGAGCGCCAGCGTGCGTGTCAAATAGGCTACGTACACTTCCAACAGCGTCTAGCAAAAGGGTGCGCAGTCTCCGTGATTTTCCAGAGAATTCCCGCACTGCACAGTTATCTGAAATGCCAAATTGCTATTCATAAGAAGATACCAGCTAATATACGAACGCTTTACGCACACTGACTATATGTTGACCCTGTGCTGACCCCTGAGACAAATGGGGAGGGGTTGGTCCATTTAACGCCAAAGAAAAAGGTTTTATTCCCGTCCATTGCTTGGACTGCATGAGCAAGATTAATTAATAAAGAGTCTGTACACGTAATTTAATTGTCTCTCTATATAAGGCTGCTAATGAGGTGCTTAATAATGATGCGTTAATTATTTGCGTTAATAATTAATCTAACCACTGGCTCTCATTATGGCAAAAATACGGGGCATAGAGGGCTATGTGTAAGACTACTGTTGAAATTGGTCACTATACGCACGCATAATGGCTGTTCTTGGTATTTTACGTTCAATTTCCTAATAAAATTTCCTAGTCTCTAATAAAAGTCTCAAATACGTACTCCATACAATAACCAGAATTTCCCCCTAAAATTTTGAACAGAGATTGCACAGTCAAGTCCATCACAACAAATAGAAAAAATATTTAGGCTACTGTTCATCTTGGACACACACACACACACAAAATGTCGAAAATAAGGAACCT